>CAMZMU010000128.1:15367933-15524804 GCA_947311845.1 Poa pratensis | reverse complement strand
CCGGCTTCCTGCAGAAAGCCAACCCGAAACTCGGGGGCTGGGGGAACCCGGTGAGCAAGCCGTCACAGCGCAAAATCAAAGAAGGCAACACAATTTTCTTCTTGCAGAAAAAGCAAATGACTACTTAGCAGGGACGAAGCCCGCATAGAGGTTCAACAGGCAAAAGCCACAAGTACTTCACCGACAAACAGAAATATACAAGTTTGCCCGGCATCCGGGGATCAAGTTCACGCTGCAGGGTCAGCGACCTTGGATGCTCCGGGCTCGTTCGGCGGCCTTCGCGGGCCCATGGTCTGGTAGCTTGCCGTCGTGGACTCGGAGGCAGCAGGTCTGCGCCATCCTTCTTCTCTCGGCACGAAGGCGCAGATATCGTTGAGTCGGCCATGCCATCACGCGGCTGGCCACCCTCCGCAACGCCTGGCGTTTTGCGCAGCTCCTTGAAGTCGGTGCTGGTACGCCACCCGCGAGGCAGTTTCTCGAACTTGGCATCCCGGAACCAGGAGAGAAGCAATGTCAGGGTCACCTCGATCCTCTGCGAGCCGCGGTGTCCTGGAGGACTCTAGAGCTGTCGGCACGCGAGACCAGCAAGGTTGCGACCTCAGCAGCAGTGCTGATCTGCTGCCCTGCCACACCGTGCACGGACTGCCTCGCCAGCCTCGTTCAAATCCTTAGCCAGCTTGACAAGGATGGCGAGCTTCTCCTCCACCGTCCCGGCAGGCGCTGCCTCCTCGAGGTCCGTATAGAACTTTGAAGCAAGGAAGAAGAAAGCGAGTCAAGAAAGAAGCAAGAAGCCAATCAAAGGAAAAGCCAAGGGAGGAACTCACTATCGATGGCCGCATGAGCTGTCAGGAGCTCGTCCATTTCCCTTGGCGGCCCTCGAGGCGCTTCTGGATCTCGAAGTGATCCGCGCGCTCTTTCTCCAGAGCCTTCTCAAGGATGTCGAAGGCCTCGCCTTGGCGGCTAGCGGCCGACGGCGTCGTCCTTGTCTTTCTTGCGTCCTCGAGCTGCGTCGTCAAGTCGCATTCAGCCTGCGAGCTTGTCAAACTGCTTCTGGCGGTCGGCGTTGCTCTACGGAGTTTCTCCGCCTCGGCCTTGAATCCGTCAGCCCGCTCGGCGCGCAGGCGGAGGTCGCGCGTCTCGTCCTCGAACTCCTTGTTCTTGGCATCAAGGAGCTTCGCCATCGTGGCTGCTGGGAGGGAATTCTCAATTTCTCATAAAGGAACGGGATTTCTCCTAGCCGGCGCAGGCGGCGCAGTCAGCGGTGAAGAAAGAAGAAAGAAGAAGAAGAGAGAAGAAAGAAGAAAAACCGCAAGAGATAAACGAAGTCAGCTGGGCACTCACACTTGCGTCCTCGAGCTCCTTCTTGAGGGTCCGCATCTCAGCCTCGAGCTCCGGTTCCACGTCGCCATCGCCACGCGCCTAGCAGGGAAAATAAAACAAGAATCAAGCAGGGAAGAAAAATCCTCCCGACGTGCCGACACGCGGCTTACCTCCACCGACTCTTGAAGAAGGCGGCATCACGTTGCCCGACGTCGAAGACCTGCGACATCCGCGCAGGACCTCTACGGATCTGCCGGCTGGCGGTCCTGCATCACTAGCGAGCTCGGCACCATGGCTTGACTAGGAGGCGGAGGTCGCGGCCTGGTTCCCACTGATTTCCTTCATCTCCGCGGCACCGTCACCACCATGGCGCGCTCAGTTGACGCCGCCGTTTCTTAGCACTGGCTGTATCGGTCCTCCGCAACCTCATCAGCAGCCTTGGCGACCCCGCTGTCGGCGCCTCCGTAGCTGCCTCGGTCTCCTAGTCCGCGGCGGCGCTGTCCACCCCATCGGCGGGCACCCCGTCTACAGAGCAGGAGACCTAGACGCGTGTCATCCGCCTTCTTCGTCGCGGTTCCTAGCTCGGCGCGGACGAATTCCTCGGCAATGGAGTCGGAGGGCGGGTCGGCTCGGAGTTCACCTCGCGTCGTGGCTAGGCAGCGGGTAGTGGCTCACCACATGGCGGAGGGCAGGGCTTCCTCAGGCCTTCACGCGCAAGGACGAAGAAGAGCTAAAGCGCACAGGCATAAAGATAAAGCTACGCAAGCCATGGCGCGGCGTGCCGGAAGACTTACCCAGGAGCCGTTGGGCGGTTGGCCGGCCTCCGTTGCCGGGTAAGAGCGCGCTTCTTCGCGACGGGTGTGCCTCTGTCGGCTCGACGTCGCCTTCGACTCCGCGCTCGCATTCTCGCGCGTCGGACGTCGGCGGCGGTGCAGGCACTTCTACAAATCGTCTCCATCAGAGACGAGATCCATCTTAGCGCGTCCATTGTCTGACCACTCACGTATGTCGGGCTTGGTGAAGTGCTTACCCGAATCCGCCCCGCCGTCGCCAGCGTGGCTCGATTGCTCACGGCGTGGCCGCCCAGCTCGGCATCGCTATACGCCATCGCGGCGTCCCCATGTGGAACGTCGTCCGCACCCATGACCCCGGCGTCTGCTTCTCGTTCTCCCCGACACTCCTTGGGAGGGGTGGTGGCTCTAGGTCAATAGTGCCAGAAACAATGCTTGTACGTCACACGTCAGTTGGGAACCCCAAGAGGAAGGTATGATGAGTGCAGCAGTAAGTTTTCCCTCAGTATGAAACCAAGGTTTAATCGGACCAGTAGGAAAACGAGGTTTGCTTCGAAGGTGTTGGTGAAGGAGTGTAGTGCGGCGCAACACCAGGGATTCCGGTGCCAACGTGGAACCTGCACAACACAACCAAATTACTTTGCCCCAACTTAACAGTGAGGTTGTCAATCTCACCGGCTTGCTGAAAACAAAGGGTTAAACGTATCGAATGGAAAATGATGTTTGTTTGCATAAAACAGTAGAGAACAATGATTGCAGTAGATTGTATTTCAGATGTAAAAGAATGGACCGGGGTCCACAGTTCACTAGTGGTGTCTCTCCAATAAGATAACTAACATGCTGGGTAAACAAATTACAGCTGGGCAATTGACAATTGATAAGTGCATATAACATGCATGTGTGAGCTGTGGTGTCTACTATGAGATTCATTTGGGCATTACGACAAAGTACATAGACCGCTATCCAGCATGCATCTATGCCTAAATAGTCCACTTTCCGGTTAACATCTACCCCTTCCAGTATTAAGTTGCAAGCAACAGACAATTGCATTAAGTAATGTGCGTAATGTAAACAATACATTCATCCTTGAATAAAGCATTGCTGTTTTACCCCTAGTGGCAACAACACATCTACAACCTTAGAACTTGCTGTCACTATCCCAGGTTAAATAGAGGTTGAACCCAACTATCATGCATAAATACCCCCTCTTGGAGTTACAAGTATTCACTTGGCCAAGGCTTCAACAAGTAACGGAGAGCATGCAAGATCACAAATGACATAGACATGATAATATATATTCAGCTCCACATAGGTATCAATATAAGTCAGATCCCAGCAAACACAACATGTAGCATTACAATAAGATGATCTTGATCATGATAGGCAGCTCACAAGATCTAAACATGATGGCACAAGTGGAGAAGACAACCATCTAGCTACTGCTATGGACCCATAGTCCAAGGATGAACTACTCACGCATCACTCCGGAGGCGGGCATGGCGATGTAGAGCCCTCCGGTGATGATTCCCCTCTCCGGCAGGGTGCCGGGAAGAGCTTCAGAAACCCCCCGAGTTAGGGTTGACGACGCGGCGGCAGCGAATATGTTCTGGATGAAAGGCTCGGTGTTTTAGGGTTTTCGCGTCTCGGGGAATAAATAGGCGAAGGGGCGATGTCGGCGGACCCCCGAGGGGCCCAAACCCAGGCAGGCGCGGCTGGGGTGGGCCGTGCCGCCAGGTGGTTTGGCCACCTCGTGGCTCTCCTTCGTCTCTCCTTCGGACTCCGTGTACGTGCTGGAAAAATAGGGACTGGCCTTTTGTTTCGTGCAATTCCGAGAATATTTCCAGAAGTAACTTTCTGAAACCAAAAACAGCAGAAAACAGGGAACTGGCACTGTGGCATCTTGTTAATAGGTTAGTCCCAGAAAATGCATAAAAGTGATACGAAGTGTATATAAAACATGTAGCAAATGGTATAATATAAGCATGGAACAGCAGAAATTATGGATACGTTGGAGACGTATCAAGCATCCCCAAGCTTAGTTCTACTCGTCCTCGAGTAGGTAAAACGATAACAACAAATAATTTCTGAGGAGACATGCTTTCACACAATCTTGATCAATATATTGCAAGGCTCATGTCATGAATGAAGTGACTCAAAGCAATGATCTATAGTTTGCTAACAAATAGATAAAGAGTAAACAATGAATCATATAAGCAAAAACTTTTCATGAATAGTACTTTCAAGACAAGCATCAAAAAGTTTTGCATAAGAGGTAACTCATAAAGCAATAGATTCAAAGTAAAAGGCATTGAAGCAACACAAAGGATGATTAAGTTTCAGCATTTGCTTTCAACTTGTAACATGTATATCTCATGGATAGTTGTCAACATAAAGCAATATAACAAGTGCAATAAGTAAATATGTAAGAATCAATGCACACAAAGTTGACACAAGTGTTTGCTTCTAAGATAGAAAGGAGTAGGTAAACTGACTCAACATAAAGTAAAAGATAGGCCCTTCGCAGAGGGAAGCAGGGATTAAATCATGTGCTAGAGCTTTTTAAGTTTTCGAAAGCATATAGAGAGCACAAAATAAGTATTTGAGAGGTGTTTGTTGTTGTCAACGAATGGTAGTGGGCACTCTAACCCCCTTGTCAACCAGACTTTCAAAGAGCGGCTCCCATGAAGGACGTTATTTCTACCAGCAAGGTAGATCATCCCTCTTCTCTTTTGTTTACACATGTATTTTAGTTTCTTTATAGATGACACTCCCAACCTTTTGCTTACACAAGCCATGGCTAACCGAATCCTCGGGTGCCTTCCAACATTCACATACCATGGAGGAGTGTCTATTGCAAAATTAAGTTGCTTACTGATAAATCAGGGCAAACATGTGAAGAGAATTATTAATGAAAGTTGTAATTAATTGGGGCTGGGCACCCCGTTGCCAGCTCTTTTTGCAAATTATTGGATAAGCGGATGTATATGCCACTAGTCCAGGTGAAAGTCTGTCAGAAGTAAATGACAAGATTGAAAGATAAAACACCACATACTTCCTCATGAGCTATAAAACATTGACACAAATAAGGAGTAATAAAGTTTTGAATAGTTTAAAGGTAGCACATGAAATATTTACTTGGAATGGCAGGAAATACCACATAGTAGGTAGGTATGGTGGACACAAATGGCATGGGTTTTGGCTCAAGTTTTGGATGCACGAGAAGCATTCCCTCTCAGTACAGAGTTTAGGCTAGCAAGGTTGTTTGAAGCAAACACAAGTATAAACCGGTACAGCAAGAATCAAAAAACATATTGCAAGTATTATAAGACTCTACACTGTCTTCCTTGTTGCTCAAACATTTTACCAGAAAATATCTAGACCTTAGAGAGAACAAATATGCATCCCAAGTCTCAACAAGCTCTACGGTAGTTCTCCACTACTAGGCTTTAACTACATGATGCAAGAGCTTAAACATGATCTACTTGAGAGCTCAAAACAATTGCAAAGCATCAAAACAAGACAATGATCTACAAGAATGCATATGTCTTTTCCAATACCAACTACTACATGTAGCATTTTCTTTCTTCCAAACAAACACCAATAATTTATTTAAACATAAACTCTCCAAATGATATAATATGCAGCAAGAGAGTATTTATAAACAAGTGCTAACAGCTCGAAGAGATGCATGAAAAACAGGAGCTAAAAGCACTGCAGTAGCTAGTTAAGAATACTCAACAAATATAAGTGAAGAACATGAGTATTCACATGAAAAAGCGGAGCGTGTCTCTCTCCCACACAAGGATTGCTAGGATCCGAATTTATTCAAACAAAAACAAAAATAAAAACACACAGACGCTCCAAGTAAAGCGCATAAGATGTGAAAGAATTAAAATATAGTTTCACTAGAGATGACCTGATAAGTTTGTTGATGAAGAAGGGGATGCCTTGGGCATCCCCAAGCTTAGACGCTTGAGTCTCTCTGAATATGGTTGGGATGAACCACGGGGGCATCCCCAAGCTTAGGCTTTTCACTCTTCTTGATCACATAATATCACCCTTCTCGCTTGATCCTTGAAAACTTCCTTCACACCAAACTCAAGACAGTTCTCATTAGAGGGTTAGTGCATAATCAAAAATTCTCATATTCTGTAATGATACAATCAATCCCAAAGCTTCTGGACATTAGCTACAGCCACCAATGCTTTGTGGAGCAAAGAAATCCACACAAACACAGTAAAAGAGCGAATGCAAAACAAAAGGCAGAATCTGTCAAAAACAGAACAGTCTGGAATGACGAATTTTTTCGAGGCACTTAAGTTTCAGATGGATCTGGCCTAAAATAATGAAAGTTGCGTACATATCTCAGGAATATGCGTGATTTTCTCAGAATTTTTTGAATTTTCTACAGGGAGATAAGCTCAAATCCGTGACAGCTAAAAATCTGTCACTGCGCAGAAATCCAAATCTTGCATCAACTTTCAATATAGAACTTTACTTGGCACAACATTGCGATAAATAAAGATACAAAGGAGTTGCTACAGAAGTAACAAAACTCCTTGAGAAAACTAAAATAAAAGATAAAGGGTTGCTGAAAGAGCATTGTCGCTCTTAATCATGTTTTGATGTTGATGATAATACAAAGTTTGTATCTAACAGTTTTATACAACTTTGAACAGGTCTTATGAATATCGTCATTGCATTCGCGCAGCGATTCTCTACATTTTGATGCAACTTTGCCAGAGGGCGGTACTACCGCTGGGATAGGCGGTAGTACCGCCAGCCCCAGGAATTTGCACTGCAGCGGCAGTACCGCCGCGGGTACCGCTGTTTTCGGGTTCTGGGGCTTGAGCGGTACCACCAGCCGGTACCGCTGAGGTGGACTGGCTGGTTCCAATACCGCTGCCAGTACCGCTGTTTCCAGCGTTCGGAGGCGTTGTCCGGTACCTCGGGCGGTACCTCGAGCGGTACCACCTGGTACCGGGGGCGTGGGCGCGTGAAGAAGGAAGAAGACCGTTGACTGTCTGCGTTGCTGCGTTGAAGAACCCAGCGGTACCACCGCTTGTTCCAGCGGTAGTACCGCTGGCGCGGGTTTTCTGCCTCCAACGGCCAGATTGAAAGAAAGGGGTATTTAAACCCCTTCTCCTACCTTGGGATATTTTGAGCTACTACTACAACTAAATCCCCATTGTTGCCAAAGCTTCAAACTACTAGATCTCCCACTCCCACCACTCAATCGACTTGATACTTTGAGGAGTGTCATAGGAGGTCTAGATCTACGTCTCCACCGAAGGAATTTCAAATCCCCCCACACGGATGTGTGGAACTTGCATCTTGGGTTGCTTGTAACTCGAGGTGCCTTTGTGAGTCTCGGAGGAAGTCCGAGGCATTGTTGGGAGGCTCAACTCATTGTGGAGTTCCCCGACCTTTGTGTACCGGCTTGGTCAACGCCATCAAGGTGACCTCATAGTGAATGAGCCGAACCCCCACGGGTAAAGCTCACGGAGAATAGAGTGAGCACATCCGTGCTTTGGAGCGCCTAGGTGGCTCCACACTCCTCCAACGTAGACGTACTTCCCTTGGGAAGGAACTACGGGAAACATCTCCGTGTCTCCACTTTGCGGTTACTTCTATCCTTTACTTGTTGCTTCCGCTACGTTGCTTACCTTGCTTGTATCACATAGGTTGCTCACTTAGTGCACATCTAGTCAACCTTGTTATACTTTGCTCAAGCCTTAATTAATCGAAAAAGAATTAAAATTTGGTAGTCGCCTAATCACCCCCCCTCTAGTCGACATATCGATCTTTCAATTGGTATCAGAGCCTCGTCTCTTATCTAAGGCTTCACCGCCTAAGAGAATATGTCGGACGTCGTGGACCCTCTCGCATCGGTTACTAATGAACGCTTTGGTGAGGTTGTTAGTGAACTCAAGAGTGAGATATCGAATCTCAATACCGAGATCACTACCAACCTCAACATAAGCATGAAGGAATCGATGCGAGAAATGTTCAAGGAGTTCCTAGGGAAACCGGATCCTCCTAAGGTTGATTTACCCTCCTTGGAAAATGTCCCGGGAAGGTAGATACTCTTCCTTCTACGGGTATTGTCAATGCGGACGGAAAGGCGCAAGCCAATCCCGAAACAAAGAACTCCGAGGATGGTAACTCAACCCCAAGGAAGCCGCCGGGGGTGTATGCTAATGTTCCACCGGAACAAGTGTATAACACAATCCACCAACACGTCTCTCCGCCACACATCGCCAATATGGGCGCACCTCCTAAGCTTGATCCAAAAGACTTTCCTAATTGGCAATTCTCTATGCGTTCACACATGTCTAGTTGTTGTGTTTTCTTGATTGACATTTTAGAGCAAGGCTTCCATCCTCAAGACCCACACAACATGACTCCAACGGAGAAGGCCAATCATCAACTCAACGCCACCGCCATGCACATGATACAAACGGCCGCAAGCCCAACTTATCGCACGCATATCCGTATGTGCACGACGGCAAAGCAATGTTGGGAGAATCTTCATAACTTGTTCTTGGGGAACAAAAGCATTCAACTTTCCAAGTATGAAGCGGTTCAAGATGAAGCCGATGAGTTTGTGATGAATGAAGATGAGACCCCCGAAGATCTCTATCGAAGACTCTCCGCTCTTGCCATCACCTTGAATGATTTCGGTTTTGAGAAGATTAGTGATAATTGGATCAAGCGCAAATTTCTCAAGGCCATCACTCCCTCAAATCAAGGCTTAGCTCAAACCATTCGATCAAGACCGGACTTCTCAACACTTGACTCCAACACCGTGCTCAACGAGTTTGTATCCATTGGGATGGTTGTCAAGAGCTCTATTCATGCTCAAGCTCGGCAAAGGGGACTTGCGGGACAATCTCCAAATGTCGCTTTGAAGTCCACCACCATCACTAGTGAAGAAGAGTTTGAACATGGAGGTGAAGAGGAGGATACGGAGGAGATCAAGAAAGACTATTGTGAGCACATGGCTCTTGCTTCAAGAGCCTATTGGGGCAACCGTTCCAAGAGATCTTCAAGACCTTTTGCTAAGAAGAACTTCGTTGCAAGACCAAGAGGAGACCGTCCAAAGACTTGCTATAATTGTAGTAATCTCAATCACTACATTGCCGAGTGTCCTTGGGAGAATCGAGAGGACCACAATGGCAAGCTTGTGAGAAAAGACAAGTCCAAGGGCAACGGCAACAAGAACTACGTGAAGAAGAGGGTTACCAATGCCTTGTGTGTTCAAGATAGAAAAGTTTTGGAAGAATACACGTCCGGTGATGAAGATGAAGATGAAGTTGTAGCTACCGCTCGCATTGCCATAGCTACACCTTCCTCTACACCGTCATCCCTATTTGAATCCCCCAATGAAAATGAGTCCATTCCCTACACATGTCTCATGGCAAAAGCCACCTCGGTAACTCCTTCTCCTAAACCTATTGCCTCTACACCTCCTTCCTTATTGGATTGTGTAGAGAATGTTGTGAAGGAGCCCCAAAGTCCAAATGAGGTGGACGTGTGGCTAGCAATCTTAAAGGAGAAGACAAAGTGAATGTTGATGCTCTTTTGGAGCAACTTGAGGAAACTAACTCTCTTGTAGATCAAAAGGAGGAGATCATTTCGGGCATGGCAAACCGTGAGGTTGACTATGCTAATGAGATAGCGGATTTCGCTATTGCTCTTGAAAAGGAGCAAACTCGTAAGGTCCCTTGAGGAGGCCCTATCTAATTCCGAGGAATCCTATGCTATTGACATGTCTAGAGTTAAAAAGGATCATGAACATGCTCTTGCTACTTCTAAAGTCTATAAGAATGAGAAGCTTGAGCTAGGCATTGAACATGCTAGACTTGAGAAGGAAAACAAGAGACTTGATGAGGAACTCAAAACCCTCAAAGAGTCTTTTGCCAAACTTGAGAAGTCTCATGATCAATTCCTAGGTCAACAAGTGAAAGAAGTTATTGCTTCCACATCAAATGAAATTATTGCTAAATCTATTATTTGTTGTGAGCATGCTAACCTTGTTGAAGAGAATGCTAAGTTGAAATCTCAACTTGAGAAGGGCATTATGGCTTGTGCCCAAGGAGAAAAGAACCTCAATGACCTTTTGAGCAATCAAAAGGATCAAATTGGAAAAGAAGGACTTGGTTTCTCTACCAAGTCAAAGAAGAAGAACAAAAGAAGAAGAAGTCTTCTCCCTCTTCAAAAGCTATTATCTTTGTGAAGGAGGGGGAGTTGGCTAAAGAGAAGGAGACCAACACCATTGTGGGTGGTGAGGTCACAAGGGACCTTCCTACCCATAATGACTTTGCCGGCAAATATAACCCATCTTATGTTCTTATGAAATCTAGAGATGGTCATGTTTATGCTAAATATGTTGGCTCTTCTTATGGTGATGATTATCATTGGGCTATTTGGGTTCCTAAGACCCTTGTGACTAACAAGAAAGGACCCATCGAAAAATGGGTACCTAAATCAAAGACTTGATTCCTTGTAGGGTGTGGCGTCCGGTGCGGGTCGATGGACGGTGGATAGTGGCGCATCCCAACACATGACCGGACGCATTGACTTGGTGGATGATATTGAACCTCCTCTACCTCAATATTCACGAGTCAAAATTGGTGACAACCGCGAGCTTAAGGTATTGGGACGAGGCAAGGTCGTTGTTGCTAGAGAAGTCTCTATCAAGAATGTACTTGTCGTTGAGTCCCTTGGTTACAACTTACTCTCCGTCTATCAACTTACTAAAAGTGGTTATGGGTGTTATTTTGATGACGAGAGTGTGATCATCACCGTGAAGGGATCTCTTAAAGTAGTCTTTGTTGGACATGTCGAGTACGGCATGTATGTGCTTGATTTCTCGAAAGAGAGCATGTCGGCCGCGACTTGTCTAATGGCTAAAGTTGATGTGGGTTGGCTTTGGCACCGCCGACTAGCCCACACCAATATGAGAACACTCCATGATCTTCAAAGTGGTAATCACATTCTTGGACTAACCGATATTAAGTTTTCCAAAGATCGTGTGTGTAGATCATGCGTTCTAGGAAAGCAACATGGAGAAGCCCATCCACCAAAGACGAAGATTACCACCGACAAGATTCTTGAGCTCATTCATTTGGACCTTTTGGTCCATTATCTTATGATAGTCTTGGTGGGAAGAAGTATTGCTTGGTGATTGTTGATGACTATTCAAGATACACATGGGTCTATTTCTTCAAGAAAAGAGTGAGACTCAACAAAGAGTCATTGACTTCATCAACATGCTCAACGCCAATATCAAGAGAAGATCATGACAATTCGAAGTGACAATGGGTCCGAATTCAAGAACTATACCGTGGAGGGGTTTCTTAGTGAAGAGGGATTGCTCATCAATATTCCACTCCATACACCCCTCAACAAAATGGTGTTGCGGAGAGGAAGAACCGGACTCTTATGGATGCGGCTAGGACCATGATTGCGGAGTATGCTTCTCCGTTAACTTTTGGGCCGAAGCCATCTCCACCGCTTGTCATGCAACAAATCGGTTATTTCTCCGCAAGCTATTGAACAAGACCCCATATGAGATTCTTCTTGGGAAGAAACCGGATCTTTCTTATTTTCGTGTCTTTGGATGCAAGTGCTTCATTCGCAAGAAAGGTAACCGGTTATCTAAGTTTGAAACTAGATCTATAGAGGGTATCTTTGTTGGTTACTCCACAAACTCTCACGGCTATAGAGTCTACAACAAGACCACCGGTCAAGTTGAAGAATCTAGTGACGTGAAGTTTGATGAGGATAATGGCTCCCAAGTGGGGCAAGTTGATCCTAATGTTGTAGGTGATGTACCTATGGAGCTCGCTCTAAGAAGGATGGCAATTGGGGACATTCGTCCCATTGAAGAGGATCCTCCTCAAGTTCAAGATCCTCCTCGAGCTCCTCCTCAAGTCATACCATCACCAACTCAAGATCCTCCCCGTAACCAAGAACAAACTCCGAGCCCTCAAACAAGTGAGCAAGGTCAAGAACAAGATCAACCTAGTGGTTCCTCTCCACAACTTGATGTTCAAGACCAAGCTCTAGATGGTGCACACGACAATGATCAAGAACAAGATCAAGGTGGTCCTCATCAAGATCAAGCTCAAGATCAAAACAATGCACATGACTCCGATGATGAAGGAAATGATCAAGTCATCTCTCAAGAAACTTCGGAGAGGCCATCAAGAGAAGAGAATTGCGAAGAGAGCAAAAATTAACTCGCTTAGAGCATACATTGGACAAAGTTCTTGGAGGTGTCCAAAGCAAGGTCGTCACAAGAAAACAATTGGCAAGCTTTAGCACCAACCATGCTTTTGTGTCCTTCATCGAGCCCAAGAAGGTGTATGAAGCTCTTGAAGATCATGATTGGATTGATGCCATGCATGAAGAACTCAATAACTTCAAGCGCAACAAGGTGTGGAAGTTGGTGCCAAGGCCAAATGGGTGCAAGAACGTCATCGGCACCAAATGGGTCTTCAAGAACAAGCAAGATTCGAACGGCATTGTCATTCGAAACAAGGCAAGATTGGTGGCACAAGGCTACTCTCAAGTCGAAGGTGTTGACTTCGGTGAAACCTATGCCCCCGTTGCTCGTCTTGAATCTATTCGCATCTTGCTTGCATATGCATCTCATCATAACTTTAAATTGCAACAAATGGATGTTAAAAGTGCTTTCCTTAATGGTCCTATTAATGAGTTGGTATATGTTAAGCAACCTCCCGGGTTTGAGGATCCCAACCATCCGGACCATGTTTACAAGCTCGACAAGGCACTCTATGGCCTTAAACAAGCCCCACGTGCGTGGTATGAGCACCTTCGAGAGTTTCTTGTAGACCGTGGATTCCAAGTTGGTGTTATTGACCCCACCCTCTTTACCAAGAAGGTGGGTGGCAATCTTTTCATATGCCAACTCTATGTAGATGACATCATTTTTGGTTCTACTAACAATGCTTTCAATGATGAGTTTGCAAAGCTAATGACAAGCAAATTTGAGATGTCCATGATGGGGGAGTTGAAGTACTTCCTAGGATTTGAAGTGAAGCAATATAGGGAAGGTACCTTCATCAATCAAGCCAAATATACCCAAGACATGCTCAAGAGGTTCACGATGACGGAGCTCAAATCTTACAAGACACCCATGTCCACCTCCGTCGACCTCCACACCGACACCGAGGGTAACGATGTCGATCAAAAACTCTATCGCTCTATGATTGGCTCTTTGCTTTATCTTTGTGCATCTAGACCGGATATTATGTTTAGTGTGGGTAAGTGTGCAAGGTATCAAGCGGCTCCCAAAGAGAGCCACTTAGTGGCGGTTAAGCGCATCTTTCGATATTTGCTTCATACCCCAAACTTTGGTCTTTGGTATCCCAAGGGTTCAAGCTTTCATCTCATGGGTTACTCGGATGCGGATTATGCCGGAGAGAAGAAGGATAGGAAGTCTACATCCGGGAGTTGTCAATTTCTTGGCCGCTCCTTGGTGTGTTGGTCTTCCAAGAAGCAAAATTGTGTTGCTCTCTCCACCACCGAAGCCGAGTACATCTCCGCCGCAAGTTGTTGTGCTCAACTCTTATGGATGGTTCAAACTATGAAGGATTATGGTATTAACTTCACCAAGGTGCCTCTCCTTTGCGACAATGAGAGTGCTATCAAGATCGCCCACAACCCCGTGCAACATGCCAAGACGAAGCATATTGAAGTTCGTCATCATTTCATCCGGGAGCACGTGGAAAGGGGCAACATTGACCTTTCTTTTGTAGGAACCAAGGATCAACTTGCGGATATATTCACCAAGGCCCTTGATGAACCAAGATTTCGAGAGTTGAGGAATGAACTAAATGTCATTGATGCGAGCAACTTTGCTTGACCGCCTTGCACAAATACCCTTAGTAGACATCGTAACTAGTTTAGATGCATGCATGGACATAGGGGGAGTGTAGCTCAACTCATGAGTCAACACTACTTCTATTATGCGCACATAGACAATTCGTGCTTTATTTGGTCACTCCGGTGACAAATTGTGCTTAAACGATGAGTATTGGCCTTAAACCCAAGATATATCTTCGCGGTTTTGGGTTGATAATTGCTCATACATGGTGGCCTCGGCCACCGCCTCCTCCTTATGAGGAGTTGATCTTCATTTGATCTTATTTGGGTTTTCTAGACCTTGGCTTTCTCTTGTGGAAAACATTCAACCTTTGGCCTTTCCTTTTGCATCTTGCAAAGTCGAATGTCTCCCACCCCTATCGGTTTGTGTTCTATCCTAAGCCAAAAATTCTATCTCGAAACACTTTTCTTTCTAAAAAATGCTTTTGGTTTCATGCTCTTGGCGCTCAGAAAGTCGGACCCGGCGACATGGCATTGTGTTCGCCCTCTTGGACTTACACAGCGCGGTGCCCCCAGGCGCCGGTACTGGCATCCCACTGCATCATTATTCCCCTTACCATGATGCGAAAGCATTTTGATCGGGCGAATAATCGCATTTTGGGCTGCGCAGGAACCGGCCGGCGGTACTACCGCTGGGTTAAGCGGTAGTACCGCTGGAGCGGTTTTTCGCAGGATAAGGGTCGGGCGGCTGTGGGGAGGAAGTCAAACTTCCTCTTTTCCCCACGCCGCCCCAACTCCTCTCCTCAATCTCCGCCGCCGCCGACCTTTCCCGCCGCCGGGAAGGAGTGCCCCGGCCAAGGGCTTCCCCTCCCACGCCCCGGGGACACTCCAGCACCTCTCCCTCACCTTTGACCCTCGCCATGAACACCGGTACGTCCTCTCCCTCTCTCTCACCTAGTGGATGGGTGGAGATGTATGGATGATGAATCTTCGTGTGCTTGTGACGATTTGGTTTGGTAGAGATGCAATTTAGGGACCCTAGAACCTTGTGTATGAATCTTGTTAGAATTCATTGGCTATTTTTGTTGTTCTACATCTAGGGTTAATAGGAGTCACCTAGAGATGATTTTCTTGTTCCTTGTTGAAATTAGTTCATCATCTCTATGTGATGCCTCTATTCCAAGTGTTTAATAACATCTCTAGCCATTAAGTTCTCTCACTTTCGTTCACATTGTGCTTTAGCTTCCCAAATCATGAAACCATGTTGCATTTTCTTATCCCCATGCTTCCCATCCATTGCTATTCACAGGTGGTGTTGGTTCGGGAGGTACTCGTCGTCGAGCAAACAAGAAACCTAGAGCAGATGAACCGGTTGATGAGATTGAAGAAGAACTCCATCCATCGGGGCCAAGTAAACCAAAGAAGAGAGTTGCCAAGAAACCGGCCTCCAAGGAGCTGACCGCAAGCACGATGCCTGAACCTCAATTTCTGGACCTAAGGAAGAGGGATGCCTATGCAACTGACCGGGCAAACCTGCTTCCCAAGTATCGTGGCAATGACCCTTTCTTCCACAATGTCTTTCAAGCCCAATGCTACTCAGAGATCCTTCATAGGAAGGCAGAAAAGAATGTGGTGCCACAAAAATGGATTGACATGGATCATATGACGAGGCACCCGGAGTATTTGGAGAAGCAATGTCCATGTGTCAAGAGTTTGGGATCACTCCTCTCATGCAACTCAAGCAAGATTATGATGAAGCGCTCGTTTGCCAATTCTTTGCCACTGTTCACTTTGGGACCGAAGTGGAGGAACCTTATCTCACTTGGATGACAAAGGACCAAGTTTTTCTGAGAATTGGGCTGATATTACTGCTATGCTTGGTTTTGAAAATCATGGAACTCAAACTGTTCTTCCCTCTCACTTGTCAAGCACATGGTTCCGTGTTCATGAAGCTACAAGACCCGTGGAGAATGAGGCGCTTCGTCCTCTCTATTTTTGGAAGAGGTTCACCGTTGGGAATCGGAGGGGCTCTTTCCTCCCTATGATATAATGCATCGCATCTACCGCATGGTCCTCAACCCCAAGGTTGGCAACTTGGATGAAATTCATGGGTATCTTCGCACCTTGATGCTTATGTCTCACCAATTCAAGACTCAAGGGAAGAAGATTGACATTGCTGATTTTATTTGGAATGAGCTTTACAATGTTATCCTCAACAAGAAGAATGCGTGTCATGGCCCTCTCATTATGAAGATCCTCTTGTGGGCATGGCACCGCCGTTTCCCGAATCAAGATGTTAGTGACCCCAAGACTTGGATTGAGCACAAGTCCAAGCGCCTCCTCATCAAGGATCATACCGAGAGCACAAGGAGGACAAAGCTAAGAACAAGACTGCTGCAACTGCTGAGACTGCTGCTGGCCCCTCACGGGCTCCTAGGATGGAAGGTGGTTTTGCTTGGATGGCCAAGCAAATGAAGAAGATTTTCTGTATGTCCAAGGCTGTGGAAACTCGCACTTGGCAAAATCATTATGAAGACAAGATGGCACGTCAACGCGACATTCAACGTCGCCGTGATCAAGGCGAAGATGTGCTTTCGGGTTCGGAGAAGAACATCACCACCTTGAGCAATTGGCGAGCAAAGGATGAGGACGGCAACGTCATCACTTGGTCAGATTATGAAGGTGAAGAAGAAGTCTCCTCTCGCCGCCGTCCTCGCCCCGGGAGCAACGACAACCTCTCCGACTAACCGTTGGGACGTTAGCATCGATTTCTCCCTTTTTGGTGTCTTGATGCCAAAGGGGGAGAGATATCTATTAGGACTCTCGGGGATTTGCATGGGTTAAGTTACAAGCTTTGGTGTTCTCTTTGTTTCTTATAAGCTTGTGAACTTTGTTGTTTATCGCTTCAAGTACCTCGTTATGCATGGTGTAAGACATGTTTAAACTTCGTTTGTTGGTTTTGAACTATCTATGTTAGTTGCAAGATATGCTCTTTTATGCTATATAATCTATCTTGCATGGTTTGAAAAATCTAGGGGGAGTGTTGATCCTAGTTGATGTGCATTTTTGGATGTTCAAAGACTACTCTTGAGTAGTGCACATATCTAGGGGGAGCTCCGTCTAAATTTTTCGAACCATTTGTAGCAAATCTTTGTATTGTCATCAATCATCAAAAAGGGGGAGATTGAAAGAGCATTGTCGCTCTTAATCATGTTTTGATGTTGATGATAATACAAAGTTTGTATCTAACAGTTTTATACAAGTTTGAACAGGTCTTATGAATATCGTCATTGCATTCGCGCAGCGATTCTCTACATTTTGATGCAACTTTGCCAGAGGGCGGTACTACCGCTGGGATAGGCGGTAGTACCGCCAGCCCCAGGAATTTGCACTGCAGCGGCAGTACCGCCGCGGGTACCGCTGTTTTCGGGTTCTGGGCGCTTGAGCGGTACCACCAGCGGTACCGCAGCGGTACCAGCCGGTACCGCTGAGGTGGACTGGCTGGTTCCAATACCGCTGCCAGTACCGCTGTTTCCAGCGTTCGGAGGCGTTGTCCGGTACCTCGGGCGGTACCTCGAGCGGTACCACCTGGTACCGGGGGCGTGGGCCGCGTGAAGAAGGAAGAAGACCGTTGACTGTCTGCGTTGCTGCGTTGAAGAACCCAGCGGTACCACCGCTTGTTCCAGCGGTAGTACCGCTGGCGCGGGTTTTCTGCCTCCAACGGCCAGATTGAAAGAAAGGGGTATTTAAACCCCTTCTCCTACCTTGGGATATTTTGAGCTACTACTACAACTAAATCCCCATTGTTGCCAAAGCTTCAAACTACTAGATCTCCACTCCACCACTCAATCGACTTGATACTTTGAGGAGTGTCATAGGAGGTCTAGATCTACGTCTCCACCGAAGGAATTTCAAATCCCCCCACACGGATTGTGTGGAACTTGCATCTTGGGTTGCTTGTAACTCGAGGTGCCTTTGTGAGTCTCGGAGGAAGTCCGAGGCATTGTTGGGAGGCTCCTACTCATTGTGGAGTTCCCCGACCTTTGTGTACCGGCTTGGTCAACGCCATCAAGGTGACCTCATAGTGAATGAGCCGAACCCCCACGGGTAAAGCTCACGGAGAATAGAGTGAGCACATCCGTGCTTTGGAGCGCCTAGGTGGCTCCACACTCCTCCAACGTAGACGTACTTCCCTTGGGAAGGAACTACGGGAAACATCTCCGTGTCTCCACTTTGCGGTTACTTCTATCCTTTACTTATTGCTTCCGCTACGTTGCTTACCTTGCTTGTATCACATAGGTTGCTCACTTAGTGCACATCTAGTCAACCTTGTTTTACTTTGCTCAAGCCTTAATTAATCGAAAAAGAATTAAAATTTGGTAGTCGCCTAATCACCCCCCCTCTAGTCGACATATCGATCTTTCAGTTGCCTCCCTAAAGCGCTTTCTTTAATGCCTTTAGCTAGGCTAAAAGATTTTAATGATGCTCTCACAGGAATAGAACTTGAAAAACAAAAGAGAGCATCAAGAGGCAAATATCAAACGCATTTAAGTCTAACCCACTTTCTATGCAAGGGAACCTTGTAACAAAATAAATTATTGAAGCATAAAGCAACTAGCATAGAAAGATGAAACAAGTACAACTTCAAAACTTTCAACATAAAGAGAGGTGTTTTAGTGACTTGAAAACTTTTATAACCATATTTTCCTCTCTCATAATAACTTTCAGTAGCATCATGAACAAACTCAACTATATAAATATCACGTAAAGCATGCTTTTCATGATCTACAAACACATAATTTTTATTAAGTTCAAAAACAGTGGGGTCATTAAACCCACTTTTGACAATAGTAGTATAATAAATATCATTAGGCAATATAGGACCATCATCAAGAGCATTATCATATATAGCATTAGGGAGCCATTGTTTTATTTCTGAAATTTCGTTTTCTTGAGTCAAGGAGCTTGTTACGTAAAATTTATCAAAAGGAGATATTTCAAAAGAATCATGGCATTCAACAATATAACACTCTTCCTCCTTAGGTAGGCATGGAGGGCAATTAAATAGTGTAAGAGTTGAAGAGTTACTGTCATTAGAAGGTAGATCCTCCTTTTGTTCTTCACTCTCCTCCTCTTTTTCATCCAATGAGATCACAGTTTCAGCAATTTCCTCTTCCTCAGGTTCCTGCAAGGCACAAGTTTCATCTTTTTGAGGAAACATCCTCTCAAGATGTTCAGTAATGTAAGAATTATTATCCTTGTAGGTATCACAACAATATTTAAGTATGGCAATACATTCAGATTTATAAGGGGCATCAGTTTTATGCTCAAGATAAGAACTAATTTCAAGGGCACCCTTAAAAACAATAAACTCTTCAATTTGTTCAAGATTACCAAAATCATAGTTTCCTTTAGCATAGGCAGCCAAGGTTTCATTATCAGTATACTCATATTGGAAAGGGAGATGTTTGTGCCTTCTATAGCAAAGAGATTCATTAAAGCAGTAGGATTCATCATATGTAGAACACAAGTTCTTAGCAAAACCATTCAATCTTCTTATTTGTTCCCATAGATGTTTTCCTTTTGGAGAGAAGCGGTAATTCTTATAACGAGACCCAGTTTCATAGAGATAAGACATTGAAAACAACTAGTCATAATAGTAATTCGAAATAAAAAAACTAATTTTTTGTGTTTTTGATAAAGAGAGCAAACAAGACTAAATAAAAATAAACTAAGCAAGACAAATAACAAAGTAAAGAGATTGGGTGTGAGAGACTCCCCTTGCAGAAGCAATTCGGTTTTCCCCGGCAACGGCGCCAGATAACGTGTTGGTGGCTCTAGGTCAATAGTGCCAGAAACAATGCTTGTACATCACACGTCAGTTGGGAACCCCAAGAGGAAGGTATGATGAGTGCAGCAGTGAGTTTTCCCTCAGTATGAAACCAAGGTTTAATCGGACTAGTAGGAAAACGAGGTTTGCTTCGAAGGTGTTGGTGAAGGAGTGTAGTGCGGCGCAACACCAGGGATTCCGGTGCCAACGTGGAACCTGCACAACACAACCAAATTACTTTGCCCCAACTTAACAGTGAGGTTGTGAATCTCACCGGCTTGCTGAAAACAAAGGGTTAAACGTATCGAATGGAAAATGATGTTTGTTTGCATAAAACAGTAGAGAACAATGATTGCAGTAGATTGTATTTCAGATGTAAAAGAATGGACCGGGGTCCACAGTTCACTAGTGTTGTCTCTCCAATAAGATAACTAACATGCTGGGTAAACAAATTACAGCTGGGCAATTGACAATTGATAAGTGCATATAACATGCATGTGTGAGATGTGGTATCTACTATAAGATTCATTTGGGCATTACGACAAAGTACATAGACCGCTATCCAGTATGCATCTATGCCTAAATAGTCCACTTCCCAGGTTAAATAGAGGTTGAACCCAACTATCATGCATAAATACCCCCTCTTGGAGTTACAAGTATTCACGTGGCCAAGGCTTCAACAAGTAACGGAGAGCATGCAAGATCACAAATGACATAGACATGATAATATAATATTCAGCTTCACATAGGTATCAATATAAGTCAGATCCAGCAAACACAACATGTAGCATTACAATAAGATGATCTTGATCATGATAGGCAGCTCACAAGATCTAAACATGATGGCACAAGTGGAGAAGACAACCATCTAGCTACTGCTATGGACCCATAGTCCAAGGATGAACTACTCACGCATCACTCCGGAGGCGGGCATGGCGATGTAGAGCCCTCCGGTGATGATTCCCCTCTCCGGCAGGGTGCCGGGAAGAGCTTCAGAAACCCCCGAGTTAGGGTTGACGACGACGGCGGCAACGAATATGTTTGGATGAAAGGCTCGGTGTTTTAGGTTTTCGCGTCTCGGGGAATAAATAGGCGAAGGGGCGATGTCGGCGGACCCCCGAGGGGCCCAAACCACAGGCAGGCGCGGCTGGAGGTGGGGCCGCGCCGCCAGGTGGTTTGGCCACCTCGTGGCTCTCCTTCGGACTCCGTGTACATGCTGGAAAAATAGGGACCTGGCCTTTTGTTTCGTGCAATTCCGAGAATATTTCCAGAAGTAACTTTCTGATACAAAAAACAGCAGACAACAGGGAACTGGCACTGTGGCATCTTGTTAATAGGTTAGTCCAGAAAATGCATAAAAGTGATACGAAGTGTATATAAAACATGTAGCAAATGGTATAATATGAGCATGGAACAGCAGAAATTATGGATACGTTGGAGACGTATCAGCGGGCAAGTCTGCGTCGAACGCGAATTCGTCGCCGTCCTCCTCAGCCTGGCGGTCAAACTCTTGCGAACCGGGAGACGATTAGCCGGGAACGCGCATGACGAAGACATAAGGAAGCAAAGGAAAAGAAGGAAGGGAGCAGTTTACCTGGGGTGCCGGATCCTTGCAGCAGTACGGCGCCAGGCTGTACGATCAGCCTCTTCCGCAGAGATGTTGGCTATGGCATACAGCCAGCCCGTCAGCACCTCGGGCGCGAGGTTGCCCTTGGAAACCCACGTCGGGTCGCGGGGCCCCGAGATGAAGCACATCTTGTGTGCCCGCTCCTGCGGCGGAATGATCCGCTGCGACATCCATGCCAGCGCCAAGTCGCGGCAGATCAATCCGTCGTTGACCAGCCCCTGTATCCACTTCTGGAACCGGGCGCGCTCCGGGTGGACGGCGGCTCGCGGCGCGTTCCAGTTGGTCCGCGGCTGGTCGCCGCGCCGGTACGCCGGCAGCTGGATGACGTCCCGTCTCGTCTTGTTCTTGACGTAGAACCAGGAGTGCTGCCACTTCCGGGCGGACTCGAGCGTGGCGAGCTCGGGTATGTCGCTCTTGCGCCGGGAGATCACGCCGTCCCGCAGTCCACCAAATCGCGGCCCCCCTCTTCTGCGCCTTGAGGTAGAAGAAAGTCGCGAAAAATCTCCACCGTCGGCCACACGCCGAAGTAGGCCTCGCAGAGCGAGGTGAGGTGGGAGAGGGTCATCACCGAGTTGGCCCCCAAATGGTGCATTAGAAGGCCAAAGAATTGAAGAAAGGAGCGCATGAACGGGCTCGCAGGAAGCTCGAACCCACGCTCAATGTGGTGCATGAAGTAGATTCGCTCGCCCGTCCGCGGCCGTGGCTCCATCTCCTTCGGCCCGGGGAGGCGATACTCCAGAAGCTCACTCGATGGCATCAAGCCGTACAGTTGCCGCATGTCCGCCTCCGTCGCCGTCGACCGGCCCCACGAGCCTCTCTCCGACATCGCCGCCGAGTTCTTCTCTGCGGTCGCCGGCAGCGAGTGTCTGTGCCCTATGCTTGGTGCGAGCGAGGGGGAAGTGCGCGAGGAAGAAGATGAAGCAAATGAAGAGAAGAGAAACGAGAAGTAATGTAACAGACCGTGCTTGTATTAAAGACATTTTGCATCCATGAGCATCATGTAAAAATTCACTAAGAAAATTTCGCATTTTAAACCTAAGGTGTGAATTGCGAAAGTGGTCCCGTCTTCCACAAGTTTAAAGATCCATTCAAATGGTTTCAAAAATTCAAACTAAAATGTGGGAATGTTCTAAATAAAATTAGGAACCCCATGAAATTTTCCTGGTATTTATTGACTCTTTTAAGTGCCCCTAAAAATTCCCCAAAGTTTCTGATTTAATAATCCAAGGACTTCTTTGTATTTTTCTAAAAACCTTAGGGGCCTTTATGCAAAACTTCCTTTGTCTTCTTCCTCCCGAACAGGAGAAGCTCCTGCGTGTCGATCCGCCGCCGTCCTTGCACGGCCACCTCCTGCCTGCCTTCTAGCTCGTGTAGATAAGAGCAAGGGAGACGACCTGCGTCTCGCCTCTCTCTCCTGTTTCCTCTCGCTCGCTCGCCCTTCTCCTCTTCTTCTCCTCCTCAAGCTCGGCCGAAGCCGCCGCCGCTACACGCCCTCCCGCACGAATCGAAGAGGACCAGCAGGACCGCCGTGACCTCCTCTAGCTCCTCCCTAAGTATCGCGAGCTGGGAAGCTCGGAGATGCCCGCCGCCGTGCCCGATTCGCCGCCTCCCGACCTCGCCCTGCTTCACTGAGCCCTCCATCGCGCTCCTTGTGAGCTCCTGGTCCCGCTGGACCCTTCCCTCTCCTTTCCCGTGCCCTGGTTCATCGCGTCCTTGGTCGCCGCCGTCCGCCGCCGCCCGGGAGCGTCGCCGGAGTAACTCCAAGTGCCGCCTGTACGGTTCCCCGTGACTCCTCTCGCGGATCATCGCGGTTCCAGCTCCGCGCGCGTGCTCGCACGCCCGAGCGAGAGCTCGACAGAGCTCTTCCTGGCCATCCATGGCAGAGCTGACGTGCGGGCCCCGTTCATCAGTTTCTTTTATATTTTTTGTAAATAATTCCTATAATTCCAGAAAATTAATAAAACTTCTAAAATTAATAGAATATTCTCTGTTTATCAGAAAAATGTAAATGATATATCAAAATGTTCAGAAAAATGAATTTTGTCTATTTGTATCAAATTCATGCATGTTTAACAACTTTAAACCATGTTTACTTAGGAGAACAAAATAACCCATTTTCTGGAATTATGGAGTGTTTCCAAATGTTAGTTCTAAAATGCATTTGGCTCCATTTAAAAATGATCTCCATGATTAGATTTCTACTTCAAAAGCTTAACTGTCATGTCATACATGCTTGTATGTGCATTGCATTATGCCACGTGTTGATTGTTCTCTTTCTTTCCGGTGTTTGTTCTTATCGGTAGAATGCGAATCCGAAGTCAAGATCGACAACAACAATGGCGATTACTTGATCATCAACGATCAAGTCAAGCATAGTAGTTCTCAAGGATCTATTTTTTTGGTTATCCAAGAAGCAAGGCAAGCATAACCTCTTATCTGCTCTTATATGATTTCGAAGTACTTTGATTCTTGTATATTGCATACGATTCCAATGTGGTTTTGGTCGATAGATAGAGTTCCCCTATCTAATGCATTGCCTAGATACCCTGTTCCACTTCTCCTAGCAAACTTAGGTAATGCTTGTGTGTGTGCATCGCCAGAGCCATATATTTGCTACGCTTAGTCATGCACAGTTGTTTAGCTCCGGATCATCCGGTTGATGAATCAGAGCTGCGGATGAATCTAGTATGAAAGGATGACGTGGAAAGATCAGTGATATGTATAACATGCCTAAAGGCTTGGATGAGAGGCCACAATGGGTTGGTGGTGTTTTGTCTCATTCTCGCCGCCTAGGAGCGAGTTCTAGCCTTTGAGCCAAGACTGAGCGTGCAACCATACGTGGGCCGAGGACGCCTCATCGACTAACTAACTTGCGTAACTCTATCCGTGGGTTCTCTAGTTCGGGCTTTCCATTTGATGAAGGAAAAGATTTTGGAAGAAAGAAAACATAGGAACGTGGCCGCGGTCGAGGGGGTTGGAGCCCAGAACCTTGACTTCCGCACACTCCGATTGCCCATGGATAGCGTTACGCAAGGTAAAGATTGTAGCCGCTCCCACTCTGCCGGCATTCCATGGAAGAGTGCTAATTGTACAGGCAAAGAGCTGGACGGTACGTGTGGTAAACATTGTACACCCCTGCAGGGTTAATCTTTTCGAAAAGCCGTGTCCGCGGTTATGGACGACTTGGTGACGGATTCAGAGATCATAAACGATGTTAACCTAATCGTAAAACCTGAAAACTAAGTGTGCAGGTTTGCCTCCTCAAGGCTGAGTCGAGGAGGTGGCCTTGGTGAATAAGCTCAGCAGATGATGATTTGGTGGATATGATAGATGAAGCTAGTGTTATTGCTCTCTTATCCCCTTTTAAAAGATCTACTATACGAGCTTCTCTTTCTTCCTCGACTTGGAAACAAATATTGCTTTATGCAAAAGAAACCTCATAAATACTCTCTGAACAAGCAGATATATAATAGGTTAATTAAGTCTTGCTGACTACATCCCGTACTCATTCCTTGTTTTATTTGGTTCAGGTGAAGTTACTTTCCGACGATGGTTTCTACGTTGACGTCGACGAGTAGTTTGGGGTTCCCAGGTAGCAGCTTGGGACGTCTCGGAACAGCTGGCGTCAGAAATGTTTATCTAAAGGCCTCTTAGGCCATAATTTGGATATTGTTGTCTAGAACAACATAATTTGCTTTCATTGTGTGATGTAATGTTGGGTCGTGTGACCTCTGTTTGTAATATCTTCTACCTTCACTCTGTTATAAGTTGTAGTATAAGTTCTTTGAGTCGTAGAGTCTGTGATGTCTTGATCTCTCTATTATACATTGATAGTTGTGCCTGTGTTATGGCATCAATCGAGGTGTTGTGTTGCCGATGATCCATTCCGAGCAACGCCTGCCAAAGGTTTTGGCTTGGGAGTGGTGTGCCCAGTAACCTTCGGTTGTATCACATGACCAGTGACACACAACATCTTTGTATAGTTCCGGGGTCAGGGTGCTACAAGTAACTTTCCCCTTCCCCCGGCGGTGATTATTTAAAGGGAGGGGAGGTGAGACGGCCGCCCCCACAGATTGCGCCACGTCGCCTGCAACTGACGCCCACGATCGCCACGCAGGCGGTAACGGCTAGTAATTACCCCACTCGCTGAGCGGTTGGCGCAAAGGATCCCACTCTCCATGCGGTTGCCACAAAAGATCCCGCACGGGAACCGAAGGGGCGCACTGCGCCGCGCCGCGTGGCTCGCGTCATCCCTGACGTCAGCCGCGGAGCGCTCGAGACCGGCCGAGGCCCGGAGCCGGCGACCCAGCGTGCGATGCCGATTCCGGCTTCCGGAGTGTTGCGTCGACTCAGCTATTCCGACAAATGCTCGACAAGTGCTTAGGAGCTCCCGCAGGCTTCTAGTCGTGCCTTCGTCGAAGCCTCCCAGAGCTCGGGGGCTACTGTCCGGGATATAAAGCACGGGTCTAAAAAACAAGACAAAAGTAGCCGTCCTGCCGCCTTGCGGCATGCCGACACCGGCTAGCCGTCACCGCGCTGGGCAGAGCCTCGGATCCCTCCGACAGGAAGAAGACAAGGAGACAAGGCGGCATGGGCGCGCACGTCCCCTGACTCCCCGTCGTCAACTACGTGACGCCAGCTACAGGGAACAGTACGCGGCGCGTCATCGACAGTGGCCGGCCGTCCATGCCGATGGGATGGCGTGGCAAGACAGAAAGGCGCCGTCCATACCGAAGATTGGTGTGGCTGACCTCGCCCATAGTACACAGCACTGTGGGTGGCCGTTGGCTCGGGCCCCGCCCGCATCCCGGCATGGCATGCCGGACCACTCATAGCATAGCTTCTCTCTCCCAAGAGACTGAGCCCCAACACAGCTCAAGGAGCACCATTCTATTCCCTGTGAACTCCCATATACAGATCAGGCAGGGGTAGGGGTGTTACCTCCTCACGAGGGCCCCGAACCTAGGTACGCCTTGGTGTCACCGTGAACATCTTGCTCGTGCCCAATCCCGAGCGAGCACCGTCGCAACGCAACCTGTTAGGCTCCACCCATTTTAGCCATCTCGTTGGCATATGCCGAACTTTATACCTCGACATACAGAGTGGCATGCTCTACGCCATGGAAGCTGACCTGCAAAAGCGCCTTGAGAAGATGAGTGATTTTGAGATAATTTCTGATTTCAAGGTTGTCTTTGCGCCGCAGGCCAAGGCTGAGAGGTATGAAGCTTCTAAGCTCTTCTTCTCAGCCAAGATGGAAGAGCACAACAGTGTGAGCGAGCACGTGGTCAAGATGTCTGGCTACGTTCAACGCCTGAACACTCTGGAATGCAAGATCCTGATGAGCTGGCGACTGATAGGGTGCTGCAATGGTTGCCCCCTAGCTTCAAAGGCTTCGTCATGAACTACAACATGCAGGGCATGGCTAAGAGTCTGCCCGAGGTGTTCGTGATGTTGAAGACTGCTGAGGTGGAGATCAAGAAGGAGCACACGCTGTTGATGGTCAACAAGACCGTCGATTTTAAGAAATCTGGCGACAAGAGAAAGAAGAACTGGAAGGCCAAGAAGGATGGCAAACCTGTTGCCCGATCCAAGGCTAACAAACCTGGTCCCAAACCTGGCGTGGAATGCTTCTACTGCAAGGGAGATGGTCACTGGAAGCGCAACTGCCCCAAGTACCTGGAAGACAAGAAGGCCGGCAAGATTGCCGAAAAACAGAAAGGTATATGTGATATACTCCCTCCGTTCCATTTTATAAGGTGCCTAACCTCTTTGGCACGAAAATTAGCGTACGCAAATTTGGTCCTTTTTACCCCTGCGTTGGTTCATTAGCGATATAGCCTTGCAAGAGTTGGAGCGTGATTATCGGGATCTGCTCCCATGCATGCGAACACTTTTGTTTCCAACTTACCATCTACTTTCTTAGGAAACTATCACCGAAAGAGTTTTTTTAGGAGAGAGACCAGCGCAGGGCTGCATGCAGGCGGTGGTAGAGTTGGAAGAAACGACACAAAATGGCTTACACGCCTTGTATTTCAGAAAAAATAAGAGATGCTTAGGCGCCTTATAAAATGGGACGGAGGGAGTACATGTTATTGATGTTTACCTTACATGCGCCCGGAGTAATACCTGGGTATTTGATACCGGTTCTGTTGCTCACATTTGTAACTCTCAGGAGGAGTTGAGGAATAAACGGCGCCTGGCGAAGGATGAGGTGACGATGCGCATCGGCAATGGATCAAAAGTTGACGTGGTGGCTGTCGGCACTCTCCCTCTACATCTACCATCGGGATTAGTTTTGGTTTTGAATAAATGTTATTTTGTGCCATCTTGAGTGTAAACATTATAAGTGGGTCTTGCTGTTACAAGACAATTATTCGTTTAAATCAGTATCAAATGGTTGTACTATTTCGATGAATGATATCTTTTATGTTGATGCTCCTGAGAGTAATGGTTTATTTCTGTTGAATCTCGATCGTAGTACTCACATCCATAACATTGATGCCAAGAGGATTAAACTTAGTAGCGATACCGCCATGTATATGTGGCATTGCCGTCTCGGTCATATTGGTATAAAGCGCATGAAGAAACTCCATACAGATGGACTTTTAGACTCATTGGATTTTGGATCCCTTGACACTTGCGAACCATGCCTCATGGGCAAGATGACCAAGACACCGTTCAGGATTTATGGAACGGGCGTCGGACTTATTGGGAGTCATACATACAGATGTGTGTGGGCCAATGAGCGTGTCGACACGCAATGGTTATCGTTACTTTGTCACCTTCACTGATGACTTGAGTAGATATGGGTATATCTACTTATGAAACACAAGTCTGAAACGTTTGAAAAGTTCAAAGAATTTCAAGTGAAGTTGAAAATCAACTCAACAAGAAAATCAAGCACCTTCGATCCGATCGTGGTGGCGAATATTTGAGTTTTGAGTTTGGCACACATCTGAAGGCCTGTGGCATTGTGCCGCAACTTACGCCGGCTGGAACACCGCAACGCAACGGTGTGTCCGAGCGACGTAATCGTACCCTATTGATAGCGTCCGGTCTATGATGTCTCTTACCGACTTGCCCGTATCATTTTGGGGATATGCGTTAGAAACAGCCGCATTCATTTTAAATAGGGCTCCATCCAAATCCGTAGCAACGACACCGTATGAGATATGGCATGGCAAGAAACCCAAGTTGTCGTTCCTGAAGGTCTGGGGTTGTGAGGCGTACGTTAAGAAACTACAGCCCGACAAACTCGAACCGAAATCGGAGAAAGTCGTCTTTGTAGGGTATCCGCGGGAAACCATAGGATACACCTTCTACAACCAAGCCGAGGGCAAAACGTTTGTCGCGAAGAACGGCACCTTTCTCGAGAAGGAGTTTCTCGCCAAAGGAGTAAGTGGGAGGAAAATAGACCTCGACGAGATCGTTGATCCTGAACTCGAAATTCCGAGTGGCGCAACGGAAACTGTTCCTGAACCGTCCTCCACAGATGGAGTGGGAGAAAATGTCGAGGAACTATTCTACCTCGTAGGTCTGGAAGAACCGTATGACTCCTGAGTGGTACGGCAATCTTGTTTGCACCGTCATGTTAATTGAACAAGACGAACCTACGAACTACAAAGAGGCTATGGAAGGGCCCGAGTCCGAGAAATGGCTTAAGCCATGAAATCCGAAATAGATCCATGTATGACAACAAAGTATGGACTTTGATGGAGATTCCCGAAGGGCGCAAGGCCGTCGAGAATAAATGGATCTTTAAGAAGAAGACTGATGCTGACGGTAATGTGACCGTCTATAAAGCTCGGCTTGTCGCAAAGGGTTTCCGACAAGTTCATGGAATTGACTACGATGAAACGTTTTCACCTAGCGATGCTAAAGTCTATTCGGGTTTTGCTAGCACTTGCTGCATATTACGATTATGAAATATGGCAGATGGATGTCAAAACAGCGTTCCTAAATGGCAACATTGAGGAAGAGTTGTATATGGTACAACCTGAAGGTTTTGTCGATCCAGAAAATGCTGGCAAGGTATGCAAGCTTCAGCGTTCCATTTATGGACTGAAGCAAGCATCTCGGAGCTGGAATCTTCGCTTTGATGAGGTGATCAAAGGTTTTGGATTTGTCCAAAATATGGAAGAGACCTGCATTTACAAGAAAATGAGTGGGAGCTCAGTTGTGTTCCTAGTTCTATATGTGGATGATATATTACTAATTGGGGATAATGTGGATCTTCTGAATAGCGTGAAGAAATATTTAAACAGTAAATTTTCGATGAAGGACTTAGGAGAAGCTGCATACGTATTAGGCATTAAAATCTATCGTGATAGATCAAGGCGTCTATTAGCGTTAAGTCAGAGTACTTATCTTGATAAGATATGAAAAGGTTCGGTATGGAGACGGCAAAGAAAGGTTCTCTGCCGTTGTCAGAATAAGACATTGAGCAGGGCTCAGTGTCCGTGACGGCACATGATAAAGCCGAGATGGCTAAACATCCCTATGCTTCAGCCATAGGTTCGATCATGTATGCCATGTTAAGTACTCGACCCGATGTAGCATTGGCTCTTAGTTTGACGAGTCGGTTCCAAAGTAATCCTGGAAAGGATCATTGGATAGCTGTTAAGAACATTCTTAAGCATCTCAAGAAGACAAAGGAAATGTTCCTTGTGTATGGAGGCTGTGAAGAGGAACTTGGCGTAACAGGTTACGTTGATGCAAGTTTCTGCACAGATCCAGATGACTCAAAGTCACAGACAGGATATGTTTTTAAGGTGAACGGAGGCGCTGTGAGCTGGAGAAGTGGGAAGCAACCCATAGTACCCAATCTACAATGGAATCGGAGTACATCGCTGCTTCGGAAGCCGCGAATGAAGCTGTTGGCTGAGGAAGTTTCATCGAGCTTGGAGTGTTCCCAGCGCGCAAGACCCTACCCTCTACTGCGACAAACGGGTGCTATTGCTAACGCGAAGGAACCAAGGTCTCACTCAACCGCCAAACACATTCTCCGACGCTTCCATGTGATACGACAGTATGTACAGGAAGGCGATGTGAAGATTTGCAAAGTGCATACGGATCTGAATGTGGCAGATCCTCTGACGAAGCCTCTTCCACTAGACAAGCATGTAAAACACCAAATGCTATGGGTGTTAGGCTTTTACCAAGTTGTAATCTAGAATAAATTGTACTCTAGTGCAAGTGGGAGACTGAAGGAGATATGCCCTAGAGGCAATTAATAAAGTGTTTTATTTATCATATCTCATTTGTTCATAATATGTTTTTGTATCATGCTATAACTGTATTAAGCGGAAACATTAATACACGTGTGATACGTAAACAACCAGGTCCCTAGTAGCCTCTATTTAACTAGTTCATTGTGCAATCGATGATCGAGGTTTCCCGATCATGTGACATTGATGTCAGTTGACAATGGAGTCATATCGTTGGTAGAACGATGTGATGGACATACCCAATATTTGTAGGACGTAGTCATTACGCCTTCGACCGTGAGATCAACTCTGATTGCTATTCCTGAAAGATATTTTGATTGCATCAACCATCATATCTTAAAGTATGACATAAAGGTGTCCCTCTCGGGTATCGGAAGGGAGTATGTTGAACGAGGGATCAAGAGCGGGATTTGCCAATCCGCATAGCAGGATAGATACTCTGGGCCCACTCGGTGAGATTATGTCAATGAGCTTGCAAGCATGTGACTAGGTCACGAGGACATAATATCACGGACGAGTAAAGAATAGTGTTGTCATAACGAGATCAAGCTAGGTATCACGATATCTAAGATGAGTCTCGTACACGCTAAGTATCGCCAGGCAAAAGGTTTAAGACTCGGCGTCTAAGGTTCGAACGACAAAGTTATTCGTTATCTCACAGGGATTAATCCTGGGTATCCAAGGTCCACGATTAGTCATTAATCGGAGAGTGTGTCTCGATTATGTCTGGCGAGATCTCGAACCGCTAGGGTAACACACTTAAGGGGAGATGACATGTATAAAAGATTGGATATAAAAGAGAAAATAAAAGAGAGCATCGGAAGTGTTCCGGAGAGTTCCGATGGAAATCGGAGAGCAACAAATAATTTTCGGAGCCGGAATAAATTAGATAATATGTATTTAATATTAATTAGTGTAATTAATAGTTAAATATATTTTTTATTTAATTAATTTCGAATTTTTAAAGGCTGTTTTCCTACATGGGCCTTAGAGGCCCATTAGGGGAAAATCCCAAAAAGAAAAGAAAAAAGGGGGAGGGCCAGCCGGCCTAGGTGGGCCACATGGGGCCCACCAAGGACCGGCGCACCAAGGCTGGCCAGCGGGTGTGGGATTTAGTCCGACACCGCCTGGCCGGCAAGCCTGGCCGGCAAGCCTGGCAGCCTCCCTCCACCTATATATATGGGTGCCCCCCTTGCCTTTGAAAAATGCACCATTCCTCTCTCTCTCCCCCGTTTAGTCGTGATTCCGCAATTGGGGTCGTGCACGGGTTGAGTGTTTCTCCACCATACGCACACCGCCGTGCTGCTGGTCTTCCGGTCCTTCTACTTCCACTGCCCGCCACTGGATCGAAGCCCGGAGGTTGTCATCTTCGCCGTACGTGTGCGACTCCCTGCGATATGCCACGCTTGTGGCGCTTGGAGGTCTTCTTCCTCTACACGACCTTGAGGTCGGCTTCGTCGGCTTCATCGACAACGCTTGTGCGGGAGCGTAATCCCCGCTTTTCGGTCTACATGGGTATGTATATCGATCTCCTCCGTATTACTATATCTGCATAGTATAGATTCTGGCTAGATTAAGGTTATCGTTGTTAGGATTTTTTTTTGTTTTCTGCCTACGATCCCCTTCAGCTTTGCCCCGCAGCCCCACGTGCGCTGCCGCTGCCACGCCGCCGCCCGGTCGAAACCGGACCAAAAGCCACTGAGGAGCACCGCCGCCTAGAGGTTGGAGCCCCGCCTCCTCCCACCAGGCGCGGGAAAGGACAGGCCGCCGCCACCGGCGCCGAACGGGCCGCGACAGGAGGGAGGCGAGAGGGAGGGGACCGAGCGGGAGGGGGCCGAGGCCACGGCGGCGCGGCCACGCGAGGGAGGAGGGGAGCGGGGGAGGGAGGCGGCGCGGGCCGGCCGGCGGCGGCTAGGGTTAGGGTTGGCTAGGGGAGAGGTTGGAGATTCAAATCAAACGATTACCAAGGTGACGATCACACTGGGTCTGCATGGGTGCATCGTCGGGGACCTCAGCCGGTCTGTCCCTAGTTACGCGACGTCACCATCGTCATCGAGATGAAATTTTTTGATGCAGATTTACGTCATGCTTCCAAGTTCGTGACATGGCCTCTGATGCATCCTCGATCAGGATGAAAGTGACACATCCATTTGTCCGCAGCGTGTCTGATATGTTTGCAAGCCAGTTTAGCTGTTGAGTCCTTGTCCAGGTTGTCGTTGTGCGACACCACGGGCGTCTCGTCCTGCTTGAACGACCACCCGCAAATATAAATGTAGTAGGCGGTGCCGGCCTTCGCGTCCGATCCACGGTACCGTGAAAACGGGAGAAATAGATCGATAGATAGCTTTGCCACACGCTCATATATGTTGTTGTACAAGACTACAAAAACATCATGTTGATGTCATGATGACGTGGCACGTACAAATACGTGTACAATACATGCCGCACCGGCTCATGCAGAACCCCTGGACGGCTGCGTCCTACGCCGTGAGCACCAGCGCGACGCGCCCTTCGCTGGCCTCGCCGCGGCCGACGGCGCCAAGAGCTGTGACAACGTCAGGCTGCTACCAAGCAAGCAACCATCGTGTTTTTCTGCATATACCTCCCTCTAGACGCTAGGTGGCGAGAATTTTGGGTGCTGTGGACATGGGAGGCGAAATGGACATGCGGCTCCAGGAGTCCTGGAGCTGCAGTCGACGACCTCCGACAGGATCTGGATTGCCTCCGACGACAGCGGCGACCGTCCCCGTTAGCTAGCTGAGCGAGGCACAACCAAGGCCGCGCAGCACGCACTGTTGAGGCGCAAGCTGCGTCAAGGCGATGTATCGGGGTGTGACCAAGACTTCGGCAAACGGCCACTCCGGCGAGGTGGCAACTCCGGCGGCAACACAAGCCACTCTACTCGGCGGTACTGGTTGTGCGCCTGTACTGCTGTTCACGCGTGAACCCGGGATTTCCATTGCTGATGAAAAGCTCGGTTTTGAACTTCACTGGCCAGCGAACTCCGGCGAGTTCGTGCGATCGATTTGGTGGGAATCACGCGCGAAAGAGAGGGCTATATATGGGTGGATTTTTGTGGGTAGGGAAACAATGGAGTTGGACTCAGATCATACTAATTGTATGTATCCGTATTGTTCCAGGACTCCTTCATCCAGCCCTAACCGCAACCGAGACCGACGTAGAAACACGAACGACGTACGAAACCAACGTACGAAACGAAGGAAACAGACGGACGAAGGAGAAACACTCCTTCCTTTATTATTATTAGGTAGAGAAGAGATAGAGATTAGGCGTTGCATGCGTGGGCTTTTTTCTCGTGTTACGTTTGAGAAGTTTTCAACAATTGTTTTGCGAATTAAAAAAATTGTTTTGCGAGCATAGTAAGCTTGCACTTGTGTCTCGAATAAATTATGTAAACACATCATTCTTTCTATATCTGAAGTAGTATGATGAATTATCCTCGAATTTACAAAAAATAGTCAGTGGGCATCATCCGGGAAGATCACTCGTACATGTTAATACCTTGAAATTCATATGAAAGAAAAGCTCGTTCACAAAAGGGTCGCTTAAAGTGGTACATGAAGTCGCACTATATTGTCGTAATCACAGAATTGTCATAATGTAGCATTAGATTGTCGTAATTATATATCATTGTTGTGTATCTATAACAGAACAAAGAGTAACGCAGGCAGATTCTTTTGTCCAAAATTTCAAGATAATATTCTGGTATGACAGATAATTCTTTATCCATCCTCAGAGTAAATACCCTCCACCTCTTATGAGAATACATTACTACGTGGCAACAACTCATCACTGAATGACAATATATCAGGCCACGCATAAACAAAACAAAAAGACAAACCTACTCATGATATATGCTCAATGTCATGTCCAATGGCAGAGATGGGAATCTATACAAGTCATATATGAGTTTTCTATCTTGACATGCAAAGCATCCACGTCATCAGTTAACTAGAGCCATACGATTGTGATCGCCATCTGTCCATTGTGTTGTTCAAATGACACGTCGAAGCAGTCCATACATAGTTGTACCTATGTTTTATTTGTGCATTCAGTCATGCCACCTGAGTGACTCTATGTTTACTTTGTGCATTCAGTTTTCGTTCCCATTTAGTTGCACTCCATGCAGCCCATTACTCCAGGCTCGGCCCATCCGTCTCTTCCCCCCACCATATTTTCCCCGAGCGACCTGGCGATTCCCTTTCCCTACCTCTTCCTATTCTCCACCAATTCTCTGAGCTATCATATATTTCAAATCCAAGTTTCGAACTGAGCTTTGAGTCCTTTCACTTCCATGAAGAAGCACCTCCATGATCCGTTTCTCAAATTTCTATTCCCATTCATCTCACCTTTACGATCCAATTAATCCTTTGTGTTGTAGCCTGAAGGTTCAAGGTTAGCACATGTCTGTAGTTCTGCACCAGCTTCAACCTCATTCATATGCCACTGGAAGACAAGATCCCTCTTATAGCCACTCGTACAGTACGGCAAATCCTTCCGCCATCCTTAGCGTCGGTGAGACAGTTTTCCCCTTCCGGTCACACTTGTCGCCATAAGTGCCACCATTCAACCGTCACTGCACCCCACATGTCCTGCCCACATTGATCTGCAATCATGACAAGAGTCACAGCAACTCCCTCTGAGTGGCCGTGAGATGTTGTTCTTCTGTGGTGGAACATAGACTGAGAGGGCAACACCGACGGCCTATCTCCACATAGGTCAACTAGGAGCAGCCTAAACATGAGTATCAGCCATGGGGACTCGAACATAGCAGATTCCATGATCCTATTCACCTCCTTATAAAATTTCCATGCATTGACTTTACTTAAAATCATCTCTTTATAGTATTTATTTTTGTTCTCACCCCACAAAATGGATGAAATCATTTTCTCGATTCTTGTGTTGTGGACATGTTGGTTCATAAAGCATCATGTTTTATTTTTTTTGGGTTGCTCACCACATATACCATGTGGAAAAACATCATGTTTCTTGACGAGAGATGGTTAAGCATTATTGCTATTTGATGTTTAGCTCACCTATACTATAGTTTCTTTGATATATTCTTCTAGGTGCCTCACAAGTCTCAAGGTAAAAAAAAGTGTACACTCGAAACAGATGTAGCTTGGGGAAGTTGATGCGTCCATTTTATATCAATTTGTCGATGTTTTGCATATGTTTACATTGGAATTCTTGCAATATTCTGAGCTAGCTTCTGTTGATGTGCACTCAAACTCGTTTTTCGATGGAGTTTGCAAAACCATAGGTTTTTATTACGATTTACTGGTTTTCCCTTGTCTTTGGCATGTGTTTGGTGTAGGGGGAAGCAATATATAAATAAATCATGAGGAAAGGAGCTCACTTGGAGTCAACCTAGAGGAGTCACAACTATCAAATGTAGAAGTATTTTATGAAGATTATTTTTTCACAAGGCCAAACTGAAGATCCAATAACATGACATTGTGCTCCTCGTCCATACGAGCCGAAGAACACCTCAATCGGAGTCCGTATGAAGAAATGGCGTCAACCACAAGATCGCTAGGGAAGATAATGGCCACTGGTACGACCATGGATTATCGTACTGGTGACTGTATCGACTTTTTTGGGGTTCGTGACATCAATCCAAGCATCTTTCGTGAAAGGGCCACCTACCATATCCATGCGGAAGACTCCAGAAACCCCTAATCGACCTGTTGGAGCCTATATAAAGAAGAGGGAAGGCCTAGCCGCCGTGCGTGCAGAACCATCTCCATCTTCACAGTCGCCGCCTCCATCTCCATCATCACCACAGCGAAGCTCTGCCGCCAAGCCACCTCAACCTTGAAGAAACATCGGGGAGGAAGAAACTGAAGGGATCATCACCATCGGGGCACTTCCCATGCGCCGCCGCTGCCGCCATCACCATCACCATCACCGCTGCCCTCCTTCCTACCCCATCATGGTCTCCTTGATGGATTGTAATATGGTTTGAACCCTCTTTTTAATTCTATGATTATTTGAGTATTTGATGTCAATGGTTTGGTAATATACTTGTATATATGTTGTTTATTTAGGCGTTGTCTACTTTTGTTATTATTTAAGTGTTTGGAGAATCAAATCCATCGGTGTAGTTGGAGTTGTCCAACTTCCTAGCCCACACATGAGTATATAGATATTTTTGTGCGAATCATTTGACCTCTGAAGTGACAATCATTGATATCTCTTGAGCAGCGCATCTTATCTAGGAGCCACGGTTGTCCTAGAGTTTAATGCCTTTGGTCCGGTTACAAGTTTATTGCCTCTAGCTATTGTGACCTTAATATCTTTTATTAGGCCGTTGTTATGTTTAATAAGAGATGGACAATTGAGTTGTCTTATGCCATGTATTCCAATGGTAGACAATGTTATCTGAGTGACCGCCCAACGAACGGTAAACTGCATCATATGCATTAGGTGAAAAAAAAGCAGTATGTATCATTTACTATGTATTAATCATTCACCAATATTCTCTCTTTGCTGCACACCCCTTGTTACTTTCACGCTCTCTTTACTTTCAGTTTTTAATTTATTTTCTTTAGTTATGTTCATTAAAAACCATCTCTTAAACTGTATACTTTAGCAACTTATAGAGTAGGCTATTTCCATACTACGGTCTCGGTGCGAACGTGACTGCGTTTCACAACATAGTTGCGAGGATGGTAGTGTCAAACTTATTTGCTTGCGTGGGTACGATAACTTGGAAATACTTTCCACGAAATTATGCTTTAACGAACATGTGCATTTGCATGTGTCAATATCTATGTTAATTTCATGCTGCTCCCTTTTACCAACGTCTTCTATTATCTATCTTCATTGCTCAATATGGATGCCACTATGCATGGTTTATTAATTAGGATGAGAGTCATTACTATATATTCAGAGTTGAAGGACTTTGATGGTTAGTTCGATTGTACACTTGATTTTATCGACATAAAGATTTAGGAGGCTGATACAGTGATGCATATACTGATGGTTCAGCTTTCAACTTCACATCCACTTAGTGTTATCATGCTAATGTTTATGGCGGTACTTAGTACGTGCATTGTTTACTCGATCACTTATAGTTATACTCCACATGCTTGCCACTGCAAACACTAGAGTGATGGTTAATGGGTTCTCCGGCGAGCAAATTTTTCATGTACGAGGGCTTCGACAAGGGGATCCAGTGTCGCCGCAGTTCTTCATCCTGGCTATGGATGTACTGACAGCAGTTTTTAGTAAAGCAGAGGAGGTTGGGGTCTTTGAACCGCTGACCAGATGGGGCATAAGGCATCGTATTTCAATATATGCAGATGATGTTGCCATGTTTATCAGACCTAGCGAAGAGGAACTCGCTGCTGCACATGCACTCCTTAGATGCTTTGGCGATGCCTCTGGCTTGGTAACAAATATGGCCAAGAGTGCCATTATGCCCGTCAGGTGTCAAGAGGATTCGGTTGCAGAGATCTTGCCGGTGTTCCCATGCCAAATTGCTACTTTTCCGTGCAAATATTTGGGGCTTCCCCTTTCTCCCAGATCCCTTAGGAAAGTGGACTGGCAGCCCTTGCTCGATGAACTTGCTCGCCGGCTGTCAACGTGGCGTACCGCTCTGCTCACGGAAGGAGGACGTCTCGTGCTAGTCACTTCAGTGCTGATGATGATCTCGATTTATCATATGTTGTCGTTGGATTTGCCGCCTTGGGTAATTAAGACGATAAACAAGATATGTATGAGGTTCTTTTGGAGAGGTTCAGAAGATGCTAGAGGCGGACACTGCAAGGTTGCCTGGGAGCAGGTCTGTAAACCAAAAGAACTAGGTGGCCTCGGTATACATAACCTGCAGAAACTGAATGATGCCCTGAGGATAAGATGGCGCTGGCTGGAGAAAGTCGGGCCCTTGAGAGCTTGGAGTGGGCTACAATTCAAGCTCTCAGATAATGCAGAAGCAATGTTTCTTGTGGCAACGGAATGCAGTGTCGGTAATGGGCAGCTAACCCTATTTGGGCGAGATCGTTGGATCAATGGCAAATGTGTGAAGGACATTGCACCTGATCTACTGCCCTTCATCGTACCGCAAAATGCCCTGCTTTTGACAGTGGATCAAGCTCTTGCCAATGGGTTGTGGATCAGCAAAATCAGAGGTGTGCTCACAGTGCAAGCAATTGTTCAGTTTATTCAGCTATGGCAGGAAATCCAATCTGTTCCGGCTTTATCGGAGGAACCGGATCAATTCAGATGGCGGCTCTCTGGCAATGGCAAGTACTCGGCCAAGTCTGCCTATCAGGGTTTCTTCCTTGGGTTGCAGCAAGCTGATTATGCGGAGCTGATCTGGGCAGCAAGGCGCCGCTAAAAGAAAAGCTTTTTATGTGGTTGGCTATTCGAAATCGTTGTTGGACTGGCTCTAGACTGACGGCCAGGGGAATGCAAGGCCCCTTGAGGTGCTTATTCTGTGATCAGCATGCGGAAACAATTGATCATCTCATGGTTCAATGCCCGAGCACTAGATCAATTTGGTTCAGAATTCTCTCGGCTGCAGGGTTTATTCAGTTCATGCCACACCAAGATAGTGTTCTGAAGACTTGGTGGTGTCAAATCTCTAGCTGTCATCCAGGTGAGAAAAAAAGGGAGCTATCGACCATTGCCATTGCGTGCTGCAGAGCTCTCTGGCTGGAAAGGAATAGACGTCATTTTGAAGGAAAATATGCTCCGGATGACTTTCTTGTTAGTAGCATAAAAGAGGAGTTTCAGACTTGGCGTTGGCAAAGCAGCCTGCAGAGAGACGAGAGGAGTAGCTATAGGTAATATAAGCGGACAGCGTGTGCTGTTGGGTTGTAATTTGTAACAAACTCTTCCTTTCTTAATGTCATGACATGCATGTCTTGCATGTTCTTGAAAAAAAATCACTCCACAGACCCCATATATTTTCAGTAACATCCTTTGCGGCCATTTCTAACATAGTATCCGAACACATGACCTTCCATATCTTATTTGAGTTGTCTCGAATCATTCTGTCTTTGACTTTTGTCAATGGTTTATCTCATTAATTGTAAATGATGTATCCTCGATGACAAAGTATTCACTGTTCCCCATTACATCTGACATTTCTACAATTTTGTAAATTGATATACGTAAGAGTATTTCACCCATCAATTCTAAATGAATCAATACTCCCTTCTACTATTCTTAAGATTCAACATATTGGTGAAGCACATTTTTTCTGTCTACTTGAACATTTATCGATCCCAAATATTTACGCAGATGCCTTCCGGCCAATACTTACTCTTTCCTTGCTTTTACTATTACTCGGTTCTTTTAATGTTTTCGATAAACCAAGAATGTCAGACACATCATTTTATTTCCTAAATTCCCATGGAAACTAACTATAATTATCATGACATTTATGCAAGCTTTCCACATCATAAGCTTTTCAAGACCATTGATTTTATCTAATCTATGTCTTTAATTAATTTGCATGCAACATGAAAATTCTTGAATCTTGACTATCTTTAATTGGCCTAAATACATAACCATTACACATCAATTAAAGTTAGATGCATCTATCTTTAAAAAAAAATGTTTCACGCGAGTTGTACCCTTTCTTTTTATAAAATAAAAATTCTAAGAACATTCCCGCTACAGCGCGTAGGGTATCTTCTAGTTAAACAGAGAACGTAAGATTAGGAGCCGAGCTAGGGCCTAGAGCTTCAAGTGAATAATTGTACACATATTAAATAGTACATAGTAAAGAAACGAGAAAAATTATAAATGTGATGAACTATTTATTTAGGGGCAGCCGTTCAAGGCAAAGAGCCATGTCAGATTGAGGATTCAACGGGTATGAAGCATTCACGAACTGACAATATAACTGACAGATCCGAAATTGAAATTTAATAAAAATCTCATAGAAAATGAGGCTTAATATTGTGAAATGTATAGCTGGTGGTAGCAGTTCCAAGTCTAGCTAGTAGTCTTAATATTTGTACATGACGCAACATTCAGTTCAGGATAACTCTTGTCGTGAGCTCATCGACAAGTCCCTAAGATAGGACAAAATACAATATGTGAAATTAAATTACAAGGTTGGAAGAAGTCTTCACTACCTTCAACATGTACGACCTCGTACTTTCTACAAAAATTAAAGATACATAATTAAAAAAAATCAAGTTTTTAGGAAATATTTTGAACACCCATGAAATTTAAACCAATAAGACAAATTTAGCATAATATACTAACCATCTTATATAAATCAACTTAGTTCATGAAAGTAAAACAACCGTAAATATTTCAGCCTTCAAAATATGAATTGGTTCTCTAAATTGGTGAGTGAAAAATGTTACAACTACAGCAAACAAGTAAATCAATCGTAGGCTTATTATTTTTTATAAAATGAACGATCTCACATACAAAAAAATAGTTGTATTTGTCTAATGATAGATATAACCAATGCTCTGAACATCAGATACCTAAGTGATCTCGCAATAAAAAACAATTAAGCAACATACAATATTAAGTATGTAATTGGATCACCATCTTTTCAACTTACTATTTTCATTTTCATGTATGCATAATGCATACCTTGATAAACAAGGAGCAAGATAATTAAATAGTTGTAATGCCATGCTACACAAATTGGTGCAATGTAATGATGTCTCTCCATCAAAAACACATTGTTTTTATAGCCAAATCTCAAACATATACCAACATTGAGGCTATACCACGCATTGTTCATAATAAAAATTAATGGACTTAAACTTCTAAAAAGGAAACATGAACCCACCCATGGGATTAAGAAAACAAACCAATACCTAGACGGAACCATTACCATCCGCTTCTTAATAGAGAATGAATGCTTGAACTGTCAGTTATTTGTGAAGAATCATATGTATAGAAGGCACTGCTCATAAATACCTAGTAACTACAATACAAATACAATACGTTAAGGAATACCTTGAAGAACAAACCCATGAACAATGTAAGTACTGAAATTACTACCGTAAATGTGTGCCAGACATGCCAACCAAAGAAAAGCACTTACATAATTGGCATCATCAAGGATCACCACCACATGTTCAGCTCCAAAACCACGTCAATAACCTTCTAATACCTCTGAATGGATCCATATTTTAGAATCATTTTAGCGTGCACATAAAAATTACCATCATTGAGAAGCTTTGATATTTAAAACGCTACTACCATGCTCATATCATAGTGAAAATCACCCACGACAAGGCTCTCATCAAATTAATTTCCAACCAGACTAGCAGGGAGACTTTTAATAGCGGACATCCATTTATATATCCATAGCGTATATTGGTGCCAAAGCCAAATCAATTAAGGAGCCAATTTGCCCAGGTAGTATTTCGGAAATTGGAATATTGATAGTTAAATGCAACAAAAAACTAGTAACAAAAACTATTATCATCATAACAGATACTATCACCAAGGTTCAAGTGAATGATAAGGCTTCACAACGATGGAAGAGAACAAAACCACGAAGACATTTACACCGTGGTTGGACATATATGTCTTAAGAAATCCCTTACTTGCGCGTGTGCGGTGACAACCACGACAACTGACCTTATGCTGACGGAACATAGCTGAGAAGTAAGCAAAGCTCACACCTCCGGATGATCAGCTTCAATGAGACTCGCTAGTTCCTCTTTGACGTTTGTTGATGGGTATCTAGATGCAGTTCTTGTTGTATGCACCGTGATTTGTATCATTCATTTTTTATTCGGCCTAGTATATTTGTTTAACTAGTTTTGAAGTATTATTTAGGTGATTAACTCTTCTCATTCGGACCTCATGTGCATATACTAGTATTTTTGCCACATACTGAACAAAGGGCAAAAATGCTTTTTCACATGTTAACACCGGTGGTAGTTAAAATAGACAGAATGTCATACCTTTTCACGTGTTAACACCGGTGAGAGTTAAAATAGACAGAATGTCATACTAGAAACAATGCCATATTGGGAAGTTTTTGCAGGGCCAAATAGGAAAACCTGTTTTTAATCTAGTGCCAAATAATCAGTTTCCTCAAACCCGACCCGGGCCAAATAGGGAAATTGTTGTTAGGAAACGGTCCAGTTGCGCTGAAGGAACCTGATAGGGCCGCCATCTGGCCCAGCCCATGACCTTGCAGAGTCGCCAATTCGGCCGCCGGCTAGGTTTTCTCACCTACAGGCTACAGCCTAGCCAGCCTCGTCGACCGACCTTGTCCATTTACTTGACCAATTAAAATGCGATTTATTTTTAATATGGATATTCCTTCGCGGCAAAGGCGTGCGCAGCGGCTACGAACCCTGGAAAGTGCAGGCCCCACGAAAGCCCGAGAACCGCACGATCAGAATCGAACGGACAGCACACCCTCACAATCACAGCCGTCCATCCGATCCAACGACCAGGAGGCCGCGCGGCTAAACCCTAGGCGCCCGCGCCAGCCTATATAATGGGGGCGAGGGAGCCATCCTCTCATCCTCCTCCCACCCTAACCCCCCGCCGCCGCCGCCGCTCCTTCGACTTCGTCTGCTCTGAGCCCAAGCAAGGTACGGCCCCTCGCCGCCGACCGCCTCCCCGTCGCGGATTTCGTGTGCTGTTGCATGTCTAGGTAGATCTCGTTGTTTGGAGCCCGTGGCATGAGCTGGTTGTGTAGATCGAGTCGGTTATTGATCTGCTTGGTTTGATTTTTGTCTTGTCGCATGAACTGGTCGTTTCGGTAGCTTGGTCTGCTCAATTTTGCACTTATCCTTGGTAGCGACGTCCGATCTGCAAGTCTCTTTTGGTAGATCTCGGCAGATATGTCTCGTTTCGTATTATTCACTATGCATCAACAGTTTAGTAGACACTTGTTAGTTATTCTTAACAATCCTATAGGAATTTGTGGTCGGTGTTAGCTTGCTTATCAGATCTGTAATAGTTTAGTTAAGATTATCATCTGCAATTGCGTTCCTCCTAGTTTAGAGGTCGTTTATGTCATATTCGCGTGATAGCAATTTGGAGATGCAACGAGTGCCCATTGTCTAATGGTAAAGACTGAAGGCGCCCTGCGGGGCCTTCTGATATAGGTTCGATTCCTATTGGGTTCCTGCGGACGTTTCCTTGCATCTCCACTCTGCTCCGATCCAGGATTGTCTTGTCATCTATCTGCCTTGCCTGCTAATCTTGTCTGCTGGAATTAGATCAAGCTTGGCTAGTTGACATGGTATTCTGGTCCGTATTTTTTTTCTAGTTTTCTGTATAGAATCACATGGATGTTCTGTTTCATAGCTGTTAATTAATTTATGTTTTTCATACTGTTACTTGTATCTGAAAAGTATTTCAGTGTTTAAATATGTTCACAATTTGTCATTTGTTTTAATAAGAAGTAATAACTTGAATAACGCATGTCTGGTTTCACCACACTTGCTTCATAATCATCGATGGATTTGTTAGTGCAATATAACATAATTATTTAATCTGTTTTCGCTGCACCTGCTTGCATAACTATTCTGTTAATAATCATATTAGTTTGTGCCGTTTACAGCCTACCTTTGCTTTGCTTGCTGTCCAATTACTGATGGTTTTGTGTTTGCTTATGTGTAGTTAGCTAACAGCTTCAGCAGCCATGGGTAAGGAGAAGCTTCACATCAGTATTGTGGTCATTGGCCATGTCGACTCTGGCAAGTCAACAACCACTGGCCACCTCATCTACAAGCTTGGAGGCATTGACAAGCGTGTGATCGAGAGGTTTGAGAAGGAAGCTGCTGAGATGAACAAGAGGTCTTTCAAGTACGCATGGGTGCTTGACAAGCTCAAGGCCGAGCGTGAGAGGGGTATCACCATTGATATTGCCCTGTGGAAGTTTGAGACGACCAAGTACTCCTGCACTGTCATTGATGCTCCTGGACACCGTGACTTCATCAAGAACATGATCACCGGTACCTCCCAGGCTGATTGTGCTGTGCTTATCATTGACTCCACCACTGGTGGTTTTGAGGCTGGTATCTCCAAGGATGGCCAGACCCGTGAGCATGCTCTCCTAGCTTTCACCCTTGGTGTCAAGCAGATGATTTGCTGTTGCAACAAGGTATGATAATTGATAGCAGAACTTGTTATCTGTCTCTGCATTTATATCCTGATTGTATAATAGTTGATACATCCACTTTTACTAATTGGCTTGCTTATGCTCTTAGATTCTGATGTCTGTTTTCACTAAATGGTCTGCGTATGCTTTTTTATATTGTTGTCTTTTTCACTAAATTCTATCTGTCTCGTAATATAAATTGTTCTTACTTCAAGTATATATTAGTTAGTATGATGCTGAATAATAAGTTATTGTCGCATGTCTGCTACTTGTAATAATGTATTAGTCGAATGGTTGAGAATATGTATAATTTTTCTTTATTTTAGATTTTTGAATGTATTACTGTTTAGTCAGCTGATACATTTTTCAAGAATGCGCATGCTTCTGTTATTAGTCCAAACTTTTTTTATTTGCATGGACACGCATCATTATCTTCTAACTCTGTTTTCATTGTTTAATACTTGTTTTAATGTAATATATTGGCTAATGTATATCATGTTCTTCTTGTGCAGATGGACGCCACCACCCCCAAGTACTCCAAGTCCCGCTTTGAAGAAATTGTCAAGGAAGTCAGCTCCTACTTGAAGAAGGTGGGCTACAACCCTGACAAGGTCCCCTTCGTCCCAATCTCTGGCTTTGAGGGCGACAACATGATTGAGAGGTCCACCAACCTTGACTGGTACAAGGGCCCCACCCTTCTTGAGGCCCTTGACCAGGTCACTGAGCCCAAGAGGCCCACAGACAAGCCCCTGCGCCTTCCCCTTCAGGACGTCTACAAGATTGGAGGCATTGGAACTGTGCCAGTGGGGCGTGTTGAGACTGGTGTGATCAAGCCTGGTATGCTTGTCACCTTTGGCCCAACTGGGCTGACCACTGAGGTGAAGTCTGTGGAGATGCACCATGAGTCTCTGCTGGAGGCTGGCCCAGGTGACAACGTTGGCTTCAACGTGAAGAATGTTGCTGTGAAGGATATCAAGCGTGGGTACGTCGCCTCCAACGCCAAGGACGACCCTGCCAAGGAGTCTGCCAGCTTCGTCGCCCAGGTCATCATCATGAACCACCCTGGCCAGATCGGCAATGGCTACGCCCCAGTGCTGGACTGCCACACCTCCCACATTGCCGTCAAGTTCGCTGAGATCCAGACCAAGGTCGACAGGCGGTCTGGTAAGGAGATTGAGGCCTTCCCCAAGTTCCTCAAGAACGGTGATGCTGGGTTCGTCAAGATGGTTCCCACCAAGCCTATGGTGGTGGAAACCTTCTCCCAGTACCCTCCCCTTGGTCGCTTTGCTGTGCGTGACATGAGGCAGACCGTCGCTGTTGGTGTGATCAAGAGTGTGGAGAAGAAGGACCCCACTGGTGCCAAGGTGACCAAGGCTGCCGCCAAGAAGAAGTGAGAAGATGGTCGTTTGTTTGCCGCTACTGTGTTGGCAGTATGTGGTGATGGTAGTAGTCTTGTTAGTGCATTTGGGAACTTGCCCGTTTTGGAGCGTTTGTGCTTCTTATCATTCTATCTTTCTGTTGTGTTGGTGAAACAATGTCCTGCTATGTTCGTTTGAGGTATCACTCATATATGTCAGAAATTTCGAGCCGTATTATTTGTGTTAATTGTTTAGTCGTAATAGTAGCTGCCTTTCTGTGAGTTCCTACTGCTCTATTGTTTTCTGGATGTTTTTGCAGTTGATCTATTCTTTCTTGTTGCCCATCTTTTCTACTCCCTCCCTTCATAAAAGGCCGTCTCAACCTACATGATTTAGTGTGTAGAGGTATGATCGTTTGGTGAACTTGATCTTTTAACTTCCCTGTGCTCTCTGAGTCACTGCGTTCTGTCCCGCTAGCTTTGATTAAATCTCGCATATGTTTTGCCTGTACATAGTTGAATGCCAAGCATGGCCTGCTGTGATACGTTCCCTCTGCAGTTATAAAGCAGCAGGACTCTATTTTGACCTTTATTAATTAAATCGCACCTACATTTTAATTAACTTAGGAACTAAATATCTGGTTACCACACTCACATGTGATACAACGTTTGCGTTCCTAGGGCAATGCATGAACTCACCTTTTGTAAAACTGGTGACTTGCATATAAATATCTTCAATAATCTGATCTACAGCAGTAGCCGTAAAACCTCCATCTTCCAAGATTTGAATGACTTCCAGGCAATCCGATTGGATTACATTCTTGCTCGCCTTTTATTTGGTTTGCCAAATATATTCCAAACCTGAGGCAACCGCCTCAACTGTAACTGCATTAAAAGCAAAATCTACTTTATTGTTGCTAGCTGAAGAAAATGTCCTTTATCAAGCGAGTAATTGCTCCCGTTGCGCCTGTTCAGCAACGCGAACTGGTCAGAGATTTACCCGCATGCGGGAGTACACAACTTGGCAATGACCGGATCGAACCAAGGGACCACCTTCTATCTTGGTAAGCAGAGTTGGTTCTGACTCCAATAAGTCATCAATAATTCGCAGCATGTCAAGGAAAGCGCACGCTCTTTTACTCGATCGAAAGCCGTGATTCTGAGTCATAGGCCACGTCAACATTCACCGAAACAAATCCCTCGCTTGCTCTGTTCAAACGCTCTGCTCATCCTTGTACCATTGTTCGAATAAATTTTGCAATAAGAACATGTATATTGATGACCAATCTTGACACGGGCTGGACGGTCTCGCCATGAACCTTCTGTGTCCTGATCCACAGCGCCGTGGTAATGAATACCTCCCTCGTCTCTTGATAAGTCTTCTCACATGCTAGATTAAATTTACCCATGATTAGATAATCTAGAGCTGCACTTCTAGATCTATCAATAATGCATGCTTCCTCGATCAGGTTCCACAAGCCAATCTTTTTCCATATATCTCCAGCTCCTTAACACATGAACAGTGTGTGTTTGATGTCTTGACCTGCACCTGAACAGAGGACATGAGATATTTGTTACTATATGCCTAGATGCCAAGCACTTCCATGCAATTTTTTTGATTTTCTCGGTAGCTTGCACTTCCACAGCTCATCCCAAACATGATTACTTCCAGCTCAACCCGCGCCATCCGGCCTGCGTAGGTTATTACCAAATTGTGTCTCCTACTCCATATGGTATGCAAACCGAACTGAACACTGGCTTTTATTTTTGTAAATTTCCATGCAACAACATTTTCCATGCTATTTTGCTAATAGGCTTTGACAAGATATCGTGCACATTAGTTGGCCAGAAATTTTTTACGAGCTCCATCCCAAGTCACCCCGGGCGTTCGGTCTGTTCGGTTTGCTCGGTCCGGTCTTTTCGATCATCCAAAATTTTGGTCATCAAGAAACGCTACCTGAATTACGGTCGGTCTTTTCGGTCTTCGGTCTGTTCGGTCCGGTCTTCGGTCATGACAATATAGACCAAATAAGAAATGGCAACACAAAAATTGGCAGCACAACATCTTACGGTGGCAGCTCAAAAGAGAACAAAATGGCAACATAACTTGCACTAATATGTACAATAATGTCAGCACAAAAAATGGCAGCACAAATACCTTTTTGTGGCAGCAATGCAACACAAACCAGCATATTTGCACAAATATATACGAAAAATTGGCAGCACAAAAAAAATGCAGCACAACACCTCACGGTGGTGGTATACTGGTATGGTAGCACAATCCAGCACAAATACTAGTTGATAATAAGAAGCAAATATCCATACGTGTCTCACACTCACAAAATAACATATGCCAAACATAGCAAATATTAAGTCTGAATATCATGTGGTCTCAACTCTCAACTCACAACACATTGACCAGAAGCACAAGTGCATATATGTCATAGAAAGGTGCTGGATGTCTTCATGTGTTGTTGTGCTTGCTTGACTTGGCCGTGGCCAGGGATGATGCAGCAGCAGCCTTGCGCTTCCCTTTCTTTTGCTCATCCAGTTCTTCAAGCAACTCTGTATATGAAGCATATGTAAGAATAATATGGATGGTTGTAGGCTTGTAGCAGCAGCAAACATGTAGCAGTAGCAAATAGGAAATTACCTTTTTCTAGCACTTCTAATTGCTCCAAGTTCTCCTTGATGTCGACGGGATCAGTGGACCGTCTCAGCCAATCTTGTGTACGTACTAATGCTTGTACCATGAATGGAGTGAGAGATGTCCTGAAATCATCAAGTATACGTCCACTTGTGCTAAAGGAAGACTCTGAAGCCACGGTTGAGATCGGAATAGCCAAGATAGCACGAGCCATCTTCGCCAAGGTTGGAAACCTTGATGCATTCACTTTCCACCATGCTAGGATGTCAAGTTGTGTCTCAGGATCTTCACAATCTTCAGCAAGGTATTTATCAAGCTCAGATTTACTACTGCCATTTGCACAATTACTTTGCTGCCTCAATCTGTTCGCAATTAGTTGCTTCATCATACTCCCTCCGCCTTCTGTTTGTGATAGATTAGTGGATGGTGTCTCTGCTGCAGGTGACACAGATTGCATCCTATATTCTTCAAACAACTCACGAACACATGTGTTAATAGCAGCCCAAACTTTCTCTCCCATCTCAAGACCATATATTTCCTCTGTAGAAATCTTTGTATAGTCAGACATCTTGTACCTCGGGTCAAGAACTGCAGCCACAAATATGAGCAAGCTGATATTTTCCTTTTCCTTCTCATCCTTCTTCCCTTTACCTCTTTCATTTATAATCACCCTTGTGTCATCCTCCTTCTCCTTCTCATGCCAAGAACCCCAATACTTGTCAAACTTTTCTTTCATTCGTTTTCCCATTGCAACTTGCAAAGGATCTGTACTAGCCATCCAACACTTAATCAAGATGTGGACCTCACCAATCTCAAACAAAAAGTTGTTGGAAGTGACATGGAGTGAGGAAGACACACGGACAGTAAGATCATAAAAATGACGAAGGAAATCTGCCATTTTCTTTGCGTTTTCCCAATCATGGTCATCCGGATACCCAAACCCTCCTTTCTCTTCGGGCAAGTCCGATGCATACAATGCATCATCATCTAGGTACTTTGTAAACACCTTAGCATAGATGATGGCAGCCTTCAACATTGTGTAAGTTGAGTTCCACCTAGTGCATACGTCTAGGTTCAAGAATGCTTTGCTTTCAATCTTTTCTTCCACGACCATTTCCTTGAATTTTGTTAGCCGAGAAGTCCCATTCTTGATATACCACACCGCAGCCCACACACGCTTGATTGAAAGGTCTACTTCTTTGAGTCCATCTTGTACAACGAGGTTGATAATATGTGCTGCACATCTCATATGCAGAAACTTCCCACTTGCTATGCTAGTCTTAGCTTCCACCAAGCACTTCCTCAAGTGAACAATGCAGCCATCATTAGCGCTTGCATTGTCAACGGTGACTGTCTTAACACTTTGTAGTCCCCATTCCAACAAACACTTCTGCAAGTTCTTCCCCAAATCCATCCCCTTGTGGCTCTTCACCATGATAAAGTTGATGACCTTCTTATGGTACCTCCAATCATTGCCAATAAAATGGGCAGTCACTGTCATATAGCCATCTTGCTGCTGAGAAGTCCAGAAATCAGTGGTTACACATACACTTGCACAGTTCTCTTTGAAAAAACTCATCAACTTGGCCTTCTCACTTAAATACGTTTTGACAACCTCCCTAGCACAAGTCCTTCTAGATGGTGGTTTGAAGCGAGGGCAAGCTTTTGACATGAACTTTATGAAGCCAGACTTCTCACCAAATGCAAATGGTAACTCATCCTCTATAACCATTTCAGCAAATGCCTTTCTAAGTGCCTCAGGATCAAATTTCCAATTGTTGAGAGCAGCTCCTGGAGTTGCTTGCAAAGTACCTTGCTTTGGATCAAGGTTCCTATGGGGATTTTTCTTGCAGCTTAACAAATGTCTAAGCATTCAAGATGTGCCATTGCCTCCTGTAGTAGCTTGAATTGGGCGGTCACAGTGCTTGCACAACCCTTCAATTAGTGCACCCTTGCTATTAAAAACTTTGGTGAAATGCTCCCAAGCTGGTGATCTTGGTGCCATGGGTTTCCTCGCTCTTGGTTTCTCCTCCTCATCATGAATTTGAATCACCCCTGCATTATCAAGGATCTTGTTAGCCGCAGCTGCAGCTAACTCTTTATCTGCTGCAGCAATAATTGCTTCTGCTTCTGCATCTGCCTCCAAAAGACATGCATTCAGGTCATTTGCATCTGCCTCCGCAAGCGTACGTACATTCAACTCATTCTCGCGGTTATATTCCACCAAGTCATCCTCAGATGTCATCTACAACAAAGAAAACAACAAGGAAATCTCTTATTCCAAATGAAAATAGCTAGCAGTCTTGCAAATATCTAAATACAAACGAAAATAGCAGCACAAAATAGACCAAATAGCTATCAAATAGATGAAACAACAGCACAAAACTAGCAGTCTAGCAATTATCAGTCCATTCTCAAACTAGCAGTCTAGCAATTATCAGTACATGTAGTAGACAACACTATAGCAGCAGTAATAGGCAGGGGAAGATTCTTACGTTGCAACGGAGCAGAACAGGTGAATCGGAGAATCAGAGCAGAACAGAAGCAGAACATGAGCAGTCGGCGATGTGCTCGAGTTGGAGATGCGCCGGGGCTCGAGTTGGAGATGTGGCGGTGCGGCGGCGGGGTACGGAGTCGGGGATGCAGATGCGCCGGCGGCCCGAGTCAGCGATGTGGCGGCGGCGGCGGCTGGCGGTGGCGGGGACGGAGTCGGAGATGCGGATGCGCCGCGGCCCAAGTCGGCGATGTGGCGGCGGCCTAGCGGTGGCGGGGACAATGCCGGAGATGCGGATGCGTCGGCGGCCGACGTCGGAGTAGAGAAGTGGCGGCGGCGCGGCGGCCGACGCTGCTCTTCACTATGGGCGCGTGGAGCTAGGTCACGAAAAGAAAATGGGGGGAATTGGGAGTAGGTTACGCTGGAGACTGGGATTCATCCTCGAATTTGCTCGCGGCCTCGCGGAGGGATTTCTTCGGGCATTCCGGTCAATTCGGTTTACCAGTGCCGACGACCGAACAACTTCAGATTATTTCGGTCAGTTGACACCCAAGACCGAAGAGATGACCGAAGACCGAAGTGACCGGTATTTCGGGTTCGGTCACGGTTATTTCGGGTTCGGTCTTCGGTTTCGGTTTTTTATGCCCGGGGTTCCCAACTACCTCCTGCATCTATAAGCTCTTCAACATATTTCAGTAAGCATTGCCCTCTTGGCGTATAAACTTTCCCAATGTTACTTAATGGTGTCCAAACATCGTCCGTATCTTTCTTTCTTTGCTATTTTTTACGCGCCAAATAGAAACTTTTTTGAAAGTATGAAGACCAGCCATGATACCCTGCCATGAGACGGAAGATCCCTTTTCTCAGTTTTGCTTCGATGATCTTGCCATCCGGATAGTATTTACTTCTCAACACCATTGCACAAAGACTATCTGGTTACGATATCAGTGTCCATATTTATTTAGCAAGCAACACCTTGTTGATACAATGCCGATCACGAAATCCTACCCCATCTTTTTTTTCCGAACACATAATCTCCACCACACAAATCAGTGCATCTTCTTATTTGCTATCATCACCCCACCAACATTGCGATATTGTATCTATAATTCCTTTGGATATTTACGGAGTTTAAAAAACAGACATTGCGTATGTTGGAGTTGCTTGAGCAACAACTTTCGGATTCATGAAAGTGGCAAGATATTTACTCTATAGCTGCCACTAATCACCAATTTCCAAATCTCCTTGAAAATTATATCCCATCAGAAATGGACGTATTTATAATTAAATCAGAGCATATATGGTAAGAATCACGTGATGGGGAACTTCCTAAGTTAACGGGGTGTGAAAGAAAGTCATAGAAGATTTAATGAGCAAAGGTACGTTCGCATGCGACCATACTGTGCGTTGGTGGCTTCGTCGGATCAAACCGTGAAACTTCCATCAAAGTGCTCTCCGTCAGATTCACATGAGCGAACACCTGAAATAGTTCTATATAAAGTGCTGCCACTCTCACCGCTCCATCTCCATCTTTATTCCTCTCTAGCATCTCCATAGCCATATTCTGATATTGGTACTTGTAATTTTGATCACTTCGTCATTATCGACATTGTAAGACTATCAAATATTCATATTCAAGTACTAGTTCATACAGGGTTTTCTATTGTTCATCTCATCGTGTTGTGTGAGTTGTCTACTCGGGCTAAGCGCCGAGGCCTAGCCTCGCAGCGTTTGTGCACTTTTAACTAGGGGATACTAGGTTAAATAATTAAATATTTTGCTTATGTATATTCTCTTGTGAATGCCATGATCTTAGGACTTGTGAGGTACCCAAAACCGCCGTTGCCCATAAAGTAATTTTGCTACCCTGGCAAGGTCATTAGAGTCCCTTTTTTTAGTTTCTTAGTTTTAGTTTATTATTTTTCTAGTTTGTTCTATTAGATTATTCTTTTTTACGTGATTCTATTAGATTATTCTTGTTTCTAATTGAAACCTCGGAATACACCAATTACCTTATGTTCTTGTTTCTTAATTGAAGACCCAAAAAGATTAGTTTGCCTTTTGTTCTTAGTTTATTATTTATTCTTAGTTGGAAACATAATAAAAGTTAAGTAATATGGCAAACAAGAAGGTTTGGGAGTTTGCTACTCCCAATGATGATTACTTGTGTGCACCCATCACCTAGCATGACGTCAGATTAGAAAACTATGAGATCAGGACCAACTTATTGAACTATTTTTCAACAAAATCAATTTGGTGCATGTTGAGGATGTAGGTATGCACCTAAACACTTTCACCGACTGAAGCGAAAGGATGCGCATAAAGGATGTTGAACCTAGTGCGGTCAAGCTACATTTATTTCCCTTTTCACTCAGAGGGAAAACAAAAGTATGGTCACTAGCTTTTCTTAAAAGTACTACTCCCTCCGTTACTTGATATAAGGGTGTATAGTTTTTCTTGAAAAGTCAAACTTGACTAACTTTGACCAGGATTTTAGAAGAAACTATCAATATTTAAAATACTAAGAAAACAAAATATGAAAATATATGTCATGTTGAATGTAATGGTACTAATTTATATTGTAATTGCTGATAATATTTTGTAAAATTTTGGTCAAAGATAGTCAAGTTTGACTTTTCAGGATACACCTTATAACAAGAAACAGAGGGAGTATTATTTCATGGGTTAACTGTTGCAACATCTTTATGGCTAAGTTTTCCACCTCCTAAAACCATGCAATTGCCTTGTAATATCACATGTTTTAGACAAGAATATCGCGAGCCAATATCACTTGTGTGAGAAAGAATGAATGAGTATGTTAGAAGCTGTCCTAAATATGGAACAGAAGAATGGCTCATACTTCATTTATTTTATCATGCACTGAACCCTATGTCAAACTCTATGCTTGACACTGATGCATGAGAAAAATTCATGGCAAAGAAACTAAAGTAGAAAAGAAGCTCCCTTGATATGCAAGATAATCATGCCCAATGGCATGTAGAAAGATCCAATACAAGAAAGGTGAACTTAATTACCGAGGAAAAGAATAAAGAGCTTAGATCAATGGTAGATGACCTGACTGGTATTATCAAAGGTAAAGAAGAAGCTCCGGTTAATTTCATCACCGCTACCAAGTTAGATTTGTTTATTTTGTAGCTACCAATACTTTTAGCCTTGCATGGCCGAGTCAAAAGTATGACTCAAATTTTTAGAAACCATATAAGCATACAAGAGATCCAAACATTAACAAATACAACAACCTCGTTTGTAGGAAAGCTCTTGTCGCTACCTTTCCAACCTCATTGGTTTCATCTCGTTTGGAGCTTCCTTGCAAAAGTTATTGCATTTCAGGATTTACCGGTTGTTCTTTTTTAGAGAAGGTTTACCTTTCTACATTTGGTTTTATCCTCACATGATGGACTATGATGTTGCTCTGCATAATCTTAAAGGGCTCTTCGTTGTGATTCCAACGAGCCAAATATCATCGAAATCGGAGTCCGGATGAAAAAATTGTGGGTGTTACAATTTTGGTTTCTGGGTGGCCAGCCCCCAGGACAGCCTAGGCCGGCTCCCTGGCCGGCCGGCTCAGCTGGGTGGCCAGCCCCCAGGCCGGGCCCCCATACCCCTCCAACGGTCACTTTTTCAGGGGACCTATTTAAAGGGGTTTCTTCCCCTTTGTTTGATACATCTCTTGAGCAAGTTTTTCTCCCCTCTCCTCCATTGTTGACCTTTGGAAAAAGCTTGCCTTCCTCTCAATCCCTCCCATGATTCTTGCATATCTTTGAGGGAAAGTGAGAGGAGATCTAGATCCACATTTCCACCAATCCATCTCTCCTCTAATTGAGGGGAACCCTTTGGATCTTGATCTTGAAGTTCCATTTGTTGTGTTTTTCGTTGTTCTTCCTCTCTTCTCCCCCCATAAGCATTAGTTGCTTGTGATGGGATTCGAGAGTGAAGGATTTGAGCCTTGTGCTCTTGCCTTTTGCATTTGGTGCATCGGTGGAAGTTGAAAGCTTGTGAACTTGTTACTCTTGGGTCTTTGGACTCTAGACGCCCATGTGGTGGTTGAGACTCTTGTGTGGTCACTTGTAGCTGTCCAGGAGCCCCCAATCCCGTTGTGGGTTGTGCCCCGGATCGTTGTTGAAAAGCTCCGGATTTCCGCCTCGAAAGATTCCAATAGTGGAAGGTGAACCAAACCTTTGTGGTGCGGTTCATCGGAGAATAGGGTGAGCCTTTGTGGCGTTGAGATCGACCATTGTGGTGCCTCACACCTCTCCAACGGGTGCATCACACCTCTCCAACGATACGTACTCCCCTAAGAAGGAGGAACTCAGGAATACATCCTCGTCTCCGTGTGCCTCGGTTATTTCTATACGCGAGCTCTTTACTTATGCACTTTACATTGTGATAGCCTTCGTGCTTGAAGTATTCTTTATTGCTATCACCTTGTTGCTTGTCTTGCTTAGTATAAGTTGTTGGTGCACATAGGTGAGCCTAGTTTACTTAGGTTGTTGGCTTGTCAATTTAAACACCTAATTTTATTCCGCAATTAGCAAGCCTAAACCGAAAAAGTTTTAATCGCCTATTCACCCCCCCCTCTAGGCGACATCCTTGTCCTTTCAATTGGTATCAGAGCCTGGTCTCTCTTTTAGGGCTTTACCGCCTAGAGAGTAAAGATGTCATATAGAGAATTAGTGCACGATCCCACTCTTATATTCGATGGCACAAATTATGATGTTTGGAAAATTCGCATGCTTAACCTTCTTAGGGACATAAACCCAAATTTTAAGAGAATTGTAGATATGGGTTTTTCTCCTCCAAAGGATTCACAAAAGTTATCTTTAGATGATGAGGAAAACTCTTATCTCGATACTCGTGTATCTAATTGTCTCATATGTGTTTTGAGCGATGTAGTTCTTGCATCAATCATGCCTTTTCGGAATGCTCATGATCTATGGACCAAGCTTCAAGATAAATATGAAGTGTCCAACATTATTGAGGATGATTGCTCTCCTTCCACCTCCGGCCATGACGAGTTCACAACTTCTTCCACTTCACCAACATGTGATTTGTCACAAGGTAATGATATGGTGAGTGGTGATAGAAATGGCAATGTTCTATCTTTGGACTTAAACACTTCTAGCACCCCAAATGTTTTACATGCTAGTGTTGATAGTCCTTGCATATCATGTAATAGTTGTTTAACTAAATCTCATGATGATATGCTTCATTTGTCTTGTTGCCATGAAAACAATACTTTCATATCCTCTATTTCTTGTGTGGCTAACAATGTAGAGGAATCCCAACATTTGTTGGAACAAGACATGGACCTCAATGGTGCTTCGAGCAATTCTTCATCATCTTTGTCCACTATTCATTTTTGCCTTATGGCTATGGATTCAAAGGTTTCTCCACCTTTGGTGCGAGGATGTGACGTGGAAGAATAAGGGGAGGAGCTTCACGTGGGAATATTTTCGCTTATGTTTACTTATGTGAGAAAACCGGATCGTTTTCGATTTCAAACAGGCGCTAAGAATCCAGAATCAAACTCTTTGTTATATACAAGTATTATTCACATTATATGGCGTCATAAATTTGTTTTTAGTACTGATTTATTGGATTTTTTGGCTAAACTATATATACGAGTACAATATTTAATCCTGTTTGATTAAAAAAGAAGAATCTTTTAACTACTTTCAAAATTTCTAACAATTTTGTTGGCGCATATGCCAAAGCCCCTGTCCACCCTGTCAAACTGGAGTGACAACTTTGGAGAAAAAAAGAGAGCATACATCTTTTTGAGAATTTTTTTAACATACATTTAGTTGGGCTGCTTTCGACATTTAGTTGGCCAGCCAAGTAGAGGAAGCCCACTCCTCTCCCATAGAGTATGCAAGCTAATATGGCGTACTCTTAGATTCTCACAACTGTTGTGAACGGAAATCTCCATATCAAATATAGCTTATTCTAAATAATTTAAAATTTCTTACATTTCTCAGCCTCGGGATAAGCCAACGAAGAAGCTGAGCTCATCTTTAACGTAAGAAAAAAGTATAGAAATCACTCTCAAATTCACCCTAACGGACACATATCACCCAGATCTCCAATTTGGTATTATTTTCACCCTCAAATTCACAAACCGGGTAAATAACCCCCCGAAGTGGTTTTTGTCACATACAAATCTTTTTTGTCCCCGCCTATGCTAATTAGGTGTTGAGTTAGATCATTTTTGTTTCCCGATGCTAAGTAGACAAATTTGTGGACCCACTTGTCAGTAGGCGTCTCATCTCTGACCTCATTGGTGACGGGGTCATGGCGATGAGCGATGGCGGCGCGCCATCGGAACTACAGAGGCTGGGACGCTGCCAGCCGCCTCAGGGAGCATGGGCAGCGACTCAGCAAAGGCTGTTGCCACTACCATTGCATCGTCCTTCGCCGGCGGGAGCGCGGTGAAGAGTAGGTGTGCGATAGCGTCCCGGTGCCCGCGGAGGCAGCCCGTCCTGGATGGCTGGATGGCAGCGTAGATGGCGTTGAAGATGATGGACGCGCATCGATGAAAAATCCATGTCAACCGTCTAGCACTGCTACCGCTGGAATCCAAGGCCGTTGACCGGACCACCGATCAGTCAAAAAAGAAATCCTTCCTTATCCCCTGAATTTCTTTTGATTTAAGATCAAATATTACTACGGGCTCATAACCTGGGGGAGGTGACAATTAATCATAGGAAAACGCAACATGTATGTGACAAAAAACCACTCCAGGGGGTTATTAACCGGGTTTTGCGAATTTGAACGTGAAAATAATATCAATTTGGAGTTCGGTGTGATATGGGTCCGTTGGGGTGAATTTGAGGGTGATTTCTATATTTGTTTTCTTAACATCGCTCGATCAGGTGTTGACTGCATCTATCTCCAACCAATTTTTTTGATCTCAGAAAAGGGAATTCTCCAAATCGTGGAAGAAGCCCTGTTATTTGCGTTTCGTAAATTTCATGGTGTTCCTCCTAAACTTGTATGTATGTTGCCAGTGTGTGGAAGAATTTTCATCCCTGCGTGTACACCATTTGATCTGACAGTGCTTTCGGAAACATAATTCCAAGTTCGTAAGTCATCGCCATTCCTCGATGGCATCCATGGCAACTGGCATTTTTGCCGTCGCAGGCATACCCTATTGTCTGCCACTATTCCAGGCAGTTGGATGATTAATTTTACTGGCAATCGACATTGCCTTTGTTCCTCTGTTTAGCCTCCTTTTGGTTAACTGAATAAGTTCAGGTTGACTGACCCAGTTATTTCCATACCTGAAAACCGTGGTTGTCTGCCAGGTGATTTTAGCATTGCTCTTTTCTTCGGCAAATCTGTATATATATCCTCGAAGAAATAAGTGCGCTCGATGTGGTCATTCGTCGGAGCTTACACACAGGTGAGCTGAAAAGATGTGTTATCTGAGGTTTGGAGGTAATTGCACATTTGTTCTGTTTGACCACTTTCAGATGCCAAGCGAGCAGCGTCCCAGCTCAAGATGGGAACGGGCCGACCCGGACCTGGCCTTGGACCCGGCCCCTATGGCCCTAGGGCCAATTTGTGAGGCCATGGGTCGACACATAAAAAATTAGTAAGTGGCCTCATTGGCCCGATGGATATTTTGGGTCGACCCAAATTCAACCTTTACTTTACTTTACTTTACGGGCAAATAAGATGTTTAAGTTAGGCACGGTTTGGTGTAATCGGACTAGTGTAAGATTTTAGATTATTAATCCTTTGAAGGTTATTTATATGCAGCATAATCAACCTAGCAAAATAATAAAGGAAAAAAGCCCGTCCGTGTAGAAAATCGATAAGTACTGTCTATGCATGTGTGCTTTGCCTCGCACAAAAATACTCTTGTGTCGTACGGTGAGTTAGCTGACAGAAACAATTCTTCGTGCTCCTGCCTCCTTGGTTGTGTATGGCAAAGAAAATTCTAGCTAACTTTGCTCCTGTTATAACTGGACGCTAGCCGGAAATTATATACAGACTAGGTACATCGCAAGACCGGAGCCTGTAACAACATCAACGTGAGTACGTGACAGAGGTCGGAGTTATATGAGATAGTATGAGACTATGAGGTGGGCCGACCCGGCTGACCCAGCGGGTCACCCGGGGCCGGCCCTGCTGGCCCAAATATCGTTTGAGGCCGACCCACATGACCATTGGCCTTGAATTTTTGGGTCGGGTCGGCGACCCGACGGGCCGACCCGGCCCCTTCCCATCCTGAGTCCCAGCAGATGCACCTTCAGAGGGCTCGTACACTAATCCAGTGTAAGCTGTAGGCAGGAATTTCTTCATCTTAAACTGAGAGATAAGTTTTCTGTATGCCAATAAAGTTTGCACTTGCATCCTATGCCAATAAAGTTTGCACCTGCATCATCCTTGAATAAATGTTTTGAAAATGACGATATTATTTTCGCATTCCAAGTCAGGACTCTCATCGTAAAGTAAAGTACATCGGCAGTAACTTAAACAAGGATTTGAACTTGTCATGCAGATACACTCAAGTGTGTAGAACAAGGGGAGGGGAAATGACAAGTGCAAGAATTAACCTGCCGATGCTACTTGGAAAAGGGAATAACTTTAAAGAAAAAAGGGGAAAATGCATGGAACTTGGAAAAGGGGAAAAACAACAGCCCAGTAGGGCAACACCGAACATCTCTGAGCTACTTTCGCAATGGGTCCAGAGTGCAAGCGAGCAGTTTGACCAGTTTCAGATGCCAAGCGAGCAGCGTCCCAGCAGATGCACCTTCAGAGTTCAGAGGACTCGTGCACTAATCCCAGTACGTGTAAGCCGTAGGCAGGAATTTCTTCATCTTATACTAGGAGATAACCCTGCTCTGTGGTTTTCTGTATGCCAACAAAGTAAATATTTTGAAAATTACGATAGTTATTTTCGAGTCATCACCAAGATCGCTGGCATCCAAATCAGGACTCTCATCGTAAAGTAAAGTACATCAGCAGTAACTTAAACAAGGAATTGAACTTGTCATGCAGATACACTCAAGTGTGCGGAACAAGGTAAGGACTTTGGTAGTCACAGAGGGGTGAGACAAGGAAACCCTTTCTCACCCTTCCTCTTTAACCTTGCGGCTGAAAGCTTGGCCAAGATGATTAAACAAGCGCAACTATCCGGTCAGGTGGTGGGATTGGTACCTCATCTGGTGGAGCATGGTGTGGCCATATTTCAGTATGCTGATGATACTATCTTATTTGTTCAAGATGAAGTGGAGCAGGTTAGACATTTGAAGCTAATTCTGTACATGTTTGAGGCGATGTCTGGGCTTAAAATCAACTTCTTGAAAAGTGAGGTCCTCATGATTCTTGAGGATGATGAGAAATGTGTTTTTTATGCTGACATGTTAAACTGCCAAACTGGTTCTTGGCCAATGAAATATCTGGGTGTCCCTGTTTGTGGCACCAGATTACATTTGGTTGATTTTGTTCCCTTGAAAGAAAAATTGGGGAAGCATTTGGAAGGCTGGAAGGGTAACACTTCATCGATTGGAGGGAGATTTGTTCTCATCCAATCATCTCTTAGCAATTGTGCAATATATCACATGTCTATGTATTTGTTGAATGACACGCTCATTGAGGATATGACAAGAATTGTGAGGAGATTCTTCTGGCAGGGCTGCGCCACGAAGAAGAAATACTACATGGTCAAATGGAACCTGATCAATAAACCTAGAACCAAAGGAGGCTTGGGGATTAAAGACCTGAAGCTTTTTAATATTAGTCTCTTGTGCAAATGGTGGTGGAGACTGGAGTATGAAGAGGGGATGTGGCAAACTATTGTTAAAGCTAAATATGGGATAACTCATGGGATTTGGAGAGTTATTATGCGTCAGGATGACTCTGCTGTGTGGAAGGACTTGTTGAAAATAAAGAAACATTACGTGAAAAATAGATACATGACAGTTGTAGGGGGGAGAGACACAGACTTCTGGAATGATGCTTGGGGTGGATTGGTTCCCTTTTGTGAACAATTCCCTGACATCTATGAGATCTGCAATCAACAAGTGGTCACAGTTAGAGAAATGTATGACAGAAACTGGCAACTTACTTTCAGAAGATGGTTGGATACTCCTTTGCAGCAACAACTTAGAAAATTGAGAGACATTCTGGCTACTGTAGCCCTTGGGGAAGGCCCTGACAGGCCAAGGTGGAAACTCACAAAAAACTGGGAAGTTCACGGTGAAATCTCTATATAACAAGCTGTCTTCCTCTGGGGTTGATAGATCTTTCAACTCTCTTTGGAAAGCTAGGATCCCTCTGAAGATCAATATATGGTTATGGTTAATCTGGCATAATGCCATAGCAACAAAAGATAACATGAAAAAAAGAAAATGGGTTGGGGACTACTCTTGTAGATTCTGCCCTGCGAACGAAACCATCACTCATCTTTTTTTTGAATGTCCTGCTGCGGTGTATATGTGGAGTATTGTTAGTTCTTCTCTGCAGATATCTACTAGACCTGTTTGTTTTACTCAGTATTTTTGGTGGATTGCAAAAAAAATTCCCCGTTGGAACTAATATTCATATCGTGGGGATCGCTGCCTTTTGCTGGGCGATCTGGAAAACGAGAAATAGAGCATGCTTCAAGAAGAAATTCATATCTTCTCCTGTTGAGCTTATTTGTTATATGTGCGCTTTTCTCCGCTATTGGGCAGGATTGCAAGCTGATGGAGTCAGGCAAACGATTTAGGAGGGTGCGATGATCATCCAGAATAATGCACTGAAGGCGCAGGAATCAGTGGTGGGACAGAGAGCGAGGATTGATGAAGCTGCAGAAGACGGTGCTGAGATGGAAATATGAAGTTTGCTGGGTGGTTTGCAGTCAAGAATCCAGTTGCAAAAAAGCTGCTGATCGTTTTCGCATGGGCTTGTGCTTCCATACACCCCCAACGGCGAAAGGTTATCACGAGTAGAAACACAAGGATGGCCAGGATTGATCTGAGCCGAGCCAACAATCCTGAATCTGAGCCGAGCCAAGAAGCCTGGAACAGAGTTGAGCCAAGCCGGATCATGAGCCCCCAAGGAAGTCTAGAAAATACCAAAAATATAGGAATATGTGGCCACCAGGATTCGATCCTGGGTCTCCCAGGCAAAGACAAGGGAGCACAGCCACTAAGCTACGCCTCCGAACATGCTATGAGTAGAATCAGAGCATACATAATCCGAGTAGGATACATTAACTGAATTTTAGATGGAAAATTTCAGAGAATAAAATTTAATTAGCAAGGAAGGAGATTCGAACTCTGGTCGCCCTCGGAGGCCTAACTTGACCTTTTCAAGGCGAAGTAACCACCAGGGCAATACTACGTTTCCGTATAATAAATGGAAGATAGCCATTTTGTCCTATATTTCATCATTTAACTACTAAAATTAATATAATTTCGTAGTTACCGGTTCAGCAATCGAACCGGACGAACCAGCGGTCGGACCAGTGAACCGTTGAACCAGTAGCCTGACTGCTTTGATGACCGGTCCGGTTTTAAAACTGTACTGTGCGGTGTTACTGGTGTCTGCGTCAGGATGCTGGATGCGGAGCAAGATGCGTGCGACGGAAGTCAAAATAACCCTTCATTATTTTTTCCTAATATAGTATGACCAAATTAGTCATCCCTAACAAGCACTTTTATTTTTAACAAGTCCAACATATTATTTATTTTGTACTCACATATGCGTCAAAAAACAATATTCTGCCACGTGCAACGTATCTTGTGATAACTCAGACTCCAATTCAGACTCTAACGTGTTTGTATGGCCTACCCTTAAAATCTTATAAGTAAAGCAAACCCAATTGGTCTACCCCATTCGACGCCGGTCCCAAGAAGTAGATGATGCATGTCATACATATCATCAGGGTTTGTCAATAATCTGTGATAGTATGCGTCGGGACCACTTGTAAAAATTTAGGAGTGATCATAATATTCCAATGGTTGTGTGAAGTGAAATTGACGAGACACTATCCAAGCTCCAAATTCACAAAATTACTAGTTTGCTATTGTTTGCATCATTTCTATATTGAAAAATTATGAAGGTGTCGAAATATTGCCAAAATGCAACAAAACATTGCATCCATGCCTAATTTGATCTATCTAGCCCAGAGAAAATTGTGTTCATTTCGATAAATTCAAAAAATTCATTGGATCAGAAATAAATGCCAAATAGAGTCAAAACGGAGCCACTTATAAGCAACACTCCTATCTGACACGCTAGGTCTACCCTTACCACATTCAGGACATATGTGGACTCACATGCAACTCTCCTTACAAGATAGGTCTGCCCCTACAACCTTTAGGATATATGTCGTCCCACCACAACACTACTAGCCATCTAGGTATACTTTTATTATCTTTTGGTCATGTGGACCCACATGAAAACACTCCTATCTCATCGGCTTGGTCTAAAGTTAGCATCCTTGGGACATGTGGACCCACACACGTCTACCCCTGCCAGCTTTGAAACATGTGGACCCACATGCAACACACCTATATGACCTGCTAGGTCTACCCTTACCACTTTCGAGACATGTGGGGACTCACATGCAACTCTCCTTACGAGATAGGTCTACCCCTACAACCTTTTGGATGTATGTCGTCCCACCACAACACTCCTAGCCATTTAGGTATACATTTATTACCTTTGGGGCATGTGGACCCACATGAAAACACTTCTATCATGCCAGTTTGGTCTACCCTTAGCACCTTTGGGACATGTGGACCCACACACGTCTACCCCTACCACCTTTGGGATATGTAGACCCACATGCAACACTCCTATCTGGTCTGGTAGGTCTACTCTTACCACCTTCGAGACATGTGTGTACCAACATGCAACTCTCCTTGCGAGATATGTCTGCCCCTACAACCTTTGGGATATATGTCATCCCACCGCAGCACTCCTATCCACCTAGTTATACATCTATCATCTTTTAAGCATGTGTACCCATATGAAAACACTCCTATCACGTCTGATCGGTCTACCCTTAGCACGATTGGGACATGTGGACCCACACACGTCTGCCCCTAGACCCTTTGGTACATGTGGACCCAATTTCAACGAGAAAAGTCAATTGGTCTACCCATTTTCTTGCCAGTCTAAGGGGAGGACACAAGACAGAAAAATCAGCAAGGTTCATCAAGAATACATGGTAGTATGCGTCAGAACCACTCAAAAATTTGGACTTCATCATAATATTCCTATGTAGGGGTAGACATAGCTGTCAAGGGTCCACATGCCAAGTGATGATATATGTGTAGCTAGATGGCCAAAAGTGCTGCTGCATGTGGGTTCATATGTCCCAATGGTGGTAGGGGTAGACATAGCTGTCAAGGATCCACATGCAACCAAGGGTGGTAGGGGGAAACCTAGCTACATGTCCAAAATGGTGTAGATGCACAACTAGCTGGCTAGAAGTGTTGTATGTGGGTCCACATGTTCTAGACGTGATATATGTATAAATGGATGGTTAAGAGTGATGTATATGGGCCCACATATGTCAAAGGTGATAGACCTACCAACTTTCATACATGTGTACACACATGGAACACCTCAAAACAACTAGGTCTGCCCCAAGACCATTTGATACATGTGGACCCAATTTCAATACTCCTAACAATCTAGATACACACCTAAAACCTTTATGACATATGGACCCACGTGCACCACCCCTACCTAGTGAGGTCTCTATTCACCCATAGCCATCCATGTCTACTGACCTAGCTAGCTAAGAGTGTTGCACATGGGTCCACATATCCCGAAGGTTGTAGGAGTGGACCTAGATGGCTGAGAGTGTTGCATATGGGTCCACATGCCCCAGTTATGATAGATGTGTAGCTGGAGTCCGGAAGTGCTGCTGCATCTGGGTCCACATGTATCAATGGTGGTTGGGGTAGACATAGTTGTCAAGTGTCCACATGCAACTAAGGGTGGTAGGGGTAAACCTAGCTGGATAGGATAGTTTTATGTGGGTGCACATGTCCAAATTGAGATAGATGCACAACTATCTTGCTAGGAGTGTTGCATGTGGGTCCACATGTCCTAAAGGTGATATATATACAGATGGATGGTTAAGAGTGTTGTATATGGGTCCACATATGCCAAAGGTGGTAGGTATACATTAATTTCAGAAAATCAACATAAACTCATTTAACTAGGCAAAATTAGATAGAAATTAAGAAAATTCTTAATACTTGGGGATTATACATAAAATGTGGACTAATCTTTTTGAGAATTATATGAGTGCCATTTTGCACCATATTTTATGTACTTGGTTCACAAATAAAAAGTCATTTTTGCCATTTAGAAAAAGACAAATGATATTTATAAAAATAATTTGAAAACACCATTCAGAACCATTGCTTCCTATACCAAGATACACCTATTTGTCGAATATGAGAACTTTATCTCAAACTATGCCGTGAGAATTGCCATAACTTTGTCATTTGGCTTGAAAATTATAGATGTTTATACATGATAGACCTTTTTGTGCAGACTGTTTTTGAACGATTTGTCAAAAATCAAATTTACCATTTTTCATAGCAACTAGTACACATAAAAAGGAGTATGCAAGAGGATATATTTTTTTGAGAGTTTTTCACTTTTTTTTAAAAAACAGTCAAAATGGCCACCAAGCAGTAAGTGTGATACCGCTGGCGGACGACGCTGTCGCCAGCGGTACCAACTACCACTGGCGTATGTATCGCTGGCGGGCCCCTGTTCACCAGCGGTAGCGCAAAACCGTCCGCGGTAGGCTTTTTTCTACTAGTGATCCTTACAACCTTCGTGACATATGCGGACCCATATGCAACTCTCCCTGCGAGATAGTTCTGCCTCTATAACTTTTGGGTTATATGTCTTCTCACCCCAACACTCCTAGCCATCTAGATATACATCTATCATCTTTTGGTCATGTGGACCCACAAGAAAACACTCCTATCACGCCCGCTTGGTCTACCGTTAGCACCCTTGGGACATATGGACCCACACACGTCTACCCCTGCCACCTTTGGGATATGTGGGCCCACAAGCAACACTCCTATTTGACCCGCTAGGTCTACCCTTACCACATTCAGGACATATGTGGACTCACATGCAAATCTCCTGACAAGATAGGTCTGCCCCTACAACCTTTGGGATATATGTCGTCCCACCACAACACTGCTAGCCATCTAGGTATACTTCTATTATCTTTTGGTCATGTGGACCCACATGAAAACACTCCTATCTCGCCGGCTTGGTCTAAAGTTAGCACCCTTGGGACATGTGGACCCACACACGTCTACTCATGCCACCTTTGAAATATGTGGATCCACATGGAACACACCTATATGACCTGCTAGGTCTACTCTTACCACTTTTGAGACATGTGTGGACTCACATGCAACTCTCCTTACGAGATAGGTCTACCCCTAAAACCTTTTGGATATATGTCATCCCACCACAACACTTCTAGCCATTTAGGTATACATTTATTACCTTTTGGGCATGTGGACCCACATGAAAACACTTCTATCATGCCAGTTTGTTCTACCCTTAGCACCCTTGGGATATGTGGACCCACACACGTCTACCCTTACCACCTTTGGGACATGTAGACCCACATGCAACACTCCTATCTGGCCTGGTAGGTCTACTCTTACCACATTCGAGACATGTGTGGACCAACATGCAAATCTCCTTGCGAGATAGGTCTGCCCCTACAACCTTTGGGATATATGTCATCCTACCGCAACACTCCTAGCCATCTAGTTATACATCTACATCTTTTAAGCATGTGTACTCATATGAAAACACTCCTATCACGTCCGATCGGTCTACCGTACCACGATTGGGACATGTGGACCCACACACGTCTACCCCCACCATCTTTGGGACAGGTAGAATCACATGCAACACTACTATCTAGCCTGCCAGGTCTACTCTTACTACCTTCGGAACATGTGTGGACCCACATGCAACTCTTCTGGCGAGATAGGTGTGCCCCTACAAACTTTGGGATATATATTTTCCCACCCTAACACTCCTAGTATAATGCCCGTGTGTTGGTACGGTCAGTAGGAGCTGTGTGGTCAAATGACCATACAACTTTGTCGTAAATTCTTTGTATAGAAACATAAAACATGAAGAAAAAAATATAAATTAGTAAAACTACATGTATTTGACATCACAGTTTTAAAATGACATCACATATTTGAAGTTTTGGAACCGCCACTGGCGAAAGTTGAAAGGACAATGATGTCGCCTAGAGGGGGGGGGGGTGAATAGGCGATTAAAACTTTTCCGGTTTAGGCTTGCTAATTGCGGAATAAAACTAGGTGTTTAAATTAACAAGCCAACAACCTAAAAAAACTAGGTTCACCTATGTGCACCAACAACTTATGCTAAGCAAGACAAGCAACAAGATGATAGCAATATAGAATACTTCAAGCACGAAGGCTATCACAATGTAAGTTGCATAAGTAAAGAGCTCGGGTATAGAAATAACCGAGGCGCGCGGAGACGAGGATGTATTCCCGAGTTCCTCCTTGAAAGGGAGTACGTCTCGTTGGAGAGGTGTGAACCGACACAACGGTTCAACAACCACAAAGGTTTCACCCTCTTCTCCGATGAACTGCACCACAAAGGTTTGGTTCACCTTCCACTATCGGTATTCCTTCGAGGCGGAATCCGGAGCCTTTCAACAACAATCCGAGGCACAACCCACAATGGGTTGGGGGCTCCCGAACGGCTCTCAACAACAATTCGAGGCACAACCCACAATGGATTGGGGGCTCCCGAACGGCTTCAATTGACCACACAAGGGTCCAACCACCACAAAGGCGTCTAGGGCCCGAAGACCCAAGAGTAACAAGTTCACAAGCTTTCAACTTCCACGAATCCTCGTGGAGAGCACACCGATGCACCAAATGCAAAAGGCAAGAGCACAAGTGCTCAAATCCTTCACTCTCAAATCCCACCACAAGCAACTAATGCTTATGGGGGGAGAAGAGAGGAAGAACAAAGAAGAGAACCACACAAGAACTCCAAGAACTAGATCCACTATGTTCCCCTCACTTAGAGGAGAGATTGATTGGTGGAAATGTAGATCTAGGTCTTCTCCTTCAATCCTCCAAAGATCAAAGAGTTTGGGTGGAGGGATTGGGAGATATCAAAGAAATGAGCTTGCAACAATGGAGGAGAGAGAAAACTGGGCGAGCTCTATTGGCTGGAGGTAGGTGGAGGGGTATATAAATACCCCTCCCAGAAAACTAGCTGTTGCAGACAACTTTGCACCGGAGACTCCGGCCTGGACCGGAAACTCCGGTCTGGACCGGAGACTTTGGACCAAAGGCCGGAGTTTCCGGCCTAGACCAGTGGCTGAACAAATGCGAGTTTCCTGGTCCGGGCCGGAGTATCCGGTGTGTTTACACCGGAGTTTTCGGCCTACACAAAACTGCCGAAACGTCAACACGAAAACGACGATATCTTGAGCATCCGAACTCCGTTTTCGATGATCTTTGGCTCGTTGGAATCGAAACGAAGAGCTTTACAAGATCATGCAGAGAAACATCATAGTCCAATAATGGAAGATAAAACCAAATGGAGAAAGGTAAAACCTCTCTAAAAAGGAATAACCGGCAAACCTCCAAAACCGAAAACGCAACAAGTTTTCCATACGAAATTTGTTTTCGGTGAACTTGGGCTTGTCATGTAGATCACGACAAGCACCAAAACCCAACAAGGAGAAAAGCCACATAAGAACCAAGAAAGATCAAATGCCAAGTATGCAAAGGTTTGAGCTCTCCACAAGGATGCGATCAAGTTACTCACTTGAGAGCCCCTCTTGATAGTACACCGTCTATCCTAAAACCCGGTCTCCCACTAACAACATGAGACCGGTAAAATAGAAAACCTATCAAGATCATACCTTTGCCTTGCACATTCCACTTGAGCTCGATGATGACGATCTTGACTCTCTCAAGTTGGAACACCTTTCTTGATTGTGCTTGCTAGCACATGCTTGATGAAGACTTCTCCAAAAGCTCCCCCATACACCATTATGGGAGGGTCTCGCTAAGCTCCGTCTTCATGTCTCCTTTGCAAGCATCAATCAAATGATATCTTCGAGATGCATCATATTGAGCTTGCGCTTCATCTTCTTCTCTTGATATGTATGATGGCTTGGGGTTAAACATGATTGTTCACTCAATCTTCTTTTCCAAGCCATACTTGTAATAAGCTCAACTCTACACATGACCATTCTTCATATAAACCCTTGAATAGAGCATTGGTCATCATGTCATCTTCTAGAGTCCAACACATGAATTCCAATCATTTCCTATGGACAAGATCTACAAGTATATCTCAATGCAAACATTAGTCCATAAGGATTGTCATTAATTACCAAAACCACGCATGGGGCAACACATGCACTTTCAATCTCCCCCATTTTGGTAATTGATGACAATCCCTTTTACGAGGGTTTATATAATGAATTAAGCATCCATGCAACACAAAGAGCAAGGATGCAAGAGCAAGAAAGGCAAATGCTTGAGAACAACTAAAGCATAAAACCAACTCTTAAACCCTCTAAACTTCTCCCCCATTGGCATCGATTGCCGAAATGGGAGGAAAAATTTAGAATGCCAAAATAGTAAGAGCTCCCCCATAATGTGTGCATTTATCATAATATGAGTGAAATCAAATGCACATATCCAATAACGAAAGTTGGAAAGGAGATCAAACTATATTGAGGATCCAAAGATTGCAAAAGAATATCAAATAGAAAGATACTTCAACGAAAGACGCAAGCAATCAAAAAGATCCAAAAAAATGTTCTAAATATCAAGAGGGAACTCCCCAAGGTACGTGCACAAATAGGATTTGTATTTCAATATAGTGTGCACAACATGGAATCCTCACTCCCTCCTAGATAAATTCGAACACAAGCACATGCAAGAGAATATAAATGAGAAAAGAAGCAAAACAATTTGCAACAAATAAAATGTTTTGCAACATGAGCAAGGAGCGGCAAATAAAAGGATGGGTGTGAGATAGAAAGACATTTTAGTAGACTAATACAAGGATGAGCAAGTATCAACATAGTCTTTCAAAAAGGAGTTGCACATAGTGCATATCATGTCTTTCCATACTCACACACCAACGGAGATATAGCAAATAGCTCCACAAGCTTATTAAGATTCAAAAACATAACACATAAACAACAAAGCTTGTGCCTTTAATTAGAGACCACTAAAGAAATAAAAGCAAAGGGTGGTCACTAAAGAATTGGAATACCAAAAAAGATGTAACTATTCTTATGTGTATAAGTTTCTAAGTAGACACCAATCACGAAGATATAAGTCCACAAATAACATGTACACACAATATAGGTACAAAGGTAAAGGTCATGATATCCAAGAGGAAGTCATAAATACACCAATAAGATCTTTGCTTAAAAGCATAGCACAAAGCTCAATTTTATCTTAAAGGGATATAGATAAACTTCAACACACACACATAGCATCAAACGTATCCACAAGGATAAGGTGATAAAAGGGATGCTCCGAGTAAGATAACAAGTATCACAAAACGCAAATGATTTTGAAACACATCAATATTACATATGCGAGACATGGAGTAGAAAGTGCTAGATTAACATATTTGGGATTGGTGAATCATGAAAATGATTATATATATTCCCCTTGATATGTAATCATCCCGGCTTACTCACATTTGCAATAAAGACGTTTTGCAAGAATCAAAAGAATTGCAACCAAAGAGATTCATGCCATGAAACAACCTACACAAGGTTGAGAGCTAGAAAAGTATGCATGAGGTAGATACTTGTTACCGAGATAGCATTGGTGATGTAGAAGATAGGAGCTCATGATCATCCAAGCTTGGCTCCAATAAGCACATGGTGACAACACCTTCCTTGTAATGAGACAAGCTTCCAATGCATCTCCAATATACCTAAAACAAATTCAAGTACAAAATGGTACCCAAACTCATTGGGTCCAAAGTAGTTAGAGCAACTACAATACATAGGACAAACTCCACATAAATATGTGCATATTGATATGAAATTGAATTTCATGCACATCTTAGCCATTTAGGATTTGATGGAGTTTATCCTATATATTGGATCAACGAAAGTAAGCATGCCATAAGATATACATATAATAAATATGCATGCACATGACTTTCAAGAACCAAACGAGATATAATTTAGACAAAACACCAAGTAAACCAACAAAGCACACACAAGTGTGACAAGAAAACAATATGTCCAAATTATATCAAATACCCAAATCAACACATGAGTGAAGATACCACTTTGAAAAGATACCAATGAAATCAAGATACCAAATGATGAAAATATCATCAAGGAATAAACCAAACCCTCTACACTTTTCATGATGGCACAAGTACCAAGACGAAAAATGTTTGTCTTCCAAGGAGACACGTCATCGGGATCAAATATCAAATGAAGACAACTAATGTTCAAAAAGCCTATAGGATTGCTCCCCCAAGATGTGTGCATTATTTAAGATTTTGCATTTGAATACAAAATGCACACAAATGAGATCATCACTCTCCATATATATATATATATATATATATATATATATATATATATATATATATATATATCAAACACTAGTCATGTTCAAGAAAGGCAAGAAATTGCAATACCAATTTAAAGAACGGTGTTTTACTCAAAGTAGGATAGCTTCCCAAAGAATAGTGCATTATCAAGAAGTATGACTTTTGAATGTCAATGCACAAGAATTGGTTCATTGCTTTTCCCAACTCAAGAAAGCACAAAACAAATTTCAAGTAGAGCAATAAAGGATCCAAAAGATACAAGGAAGACAAATGAGAGTTAGATCAAAACAAATCCTTGGCAATCAAATAAGGCAATTCAAAGCAAGAGCCAAAGTGAATATGATCAATATATTTACCACAAATATGATTATCACTTGTCAAGACAAGTAATGTATGGAGATATTTCTCGGTGGTGGATTGCAAAGATATATTCAAGATCATATTCACAAAACATAAGCATATGGCAAAGGATAGGAATTAAAAGCCATGCTTAGATAGATAGAAATTCTTGATAGCTTCAAAAATCACGCAATAATGCAAAGCAACTCCAAGGAGTAGCTTGAAGCAATTGGTTTCCCAAAGAGATATATGAGAACATATTTAGGGAAAGCCATGTCAAGAAATTCCATCACAAACAAGATCCAACGTGAGAGGCAAAAAACATTTAAGCAAAAGGAACTTGTTTGAGAAACATGCCACAAAGGAATAAGATAATGAAGAATATCAATTCTAGGTGGCAATACCTCACATGTTCACATTTTCTAGGTTTGTAATATGCACAAGCTTATTACTCCCCCATAATGTGATAATCCATTTCTTTAAAGCAAGAGGCAAACAAAACCAACTCGAGAAATTAATGGACATATAGAATTTGAATTTCTCATGAGCATGACATACCACATAGAGAATAGATAATATGATATATCATCACTAAGTGGTATTCCTCATGTACACACATTTTTGGTTTGTGAAGTGCACGAAGCATATCACTCTCCAAAATGGAATGGTCCATTAATCTCTCAAAAGAGAGCCAACAAGATAAGATAGCAAATAAAAGCAATAAGGCTCAAACAAGTAAATGGTGTGCAAACCAACATACACATACTTGATTTCTCAAGATAAGTAAGTAGAGAGCACAACACATACAAACACTAGCAAGGTACAAAACCAAACACATGCAAGGGTGCAAGCAACTTTCAATGTATATATGATTTAAATAAAAGTTACCGCAAGGAGGAACATTGGATATGAGATAGAACAATATAATCCAAATGACTTGGCTTGAAGAATATAATTGATGAAGATCCCTTAATTCTTCATGATGTAGCCAAGTCTCCAATGCCTCCAACAACACCTATTGATCAAGTTTTAGCTTGTTGGTCCCCAACCAAGTTGGGTCCTAAGAGGTTAGTCACAATAGGTTTGGCAACCCAAATGGTTCTTTTCTTGACACCACTTTGAGTACCAACATATTTGGCAAACACATTGCCAACCTTATCCTTCCAAGAGAATACACATCATCAATAATAATGGGGTTGGATAAGGTACCATTTGTGCATGAAGAAGCAAGGTGACCCTTCTCACGGCATAGGTAGCAACATCGACTTCCTCCTCTCTTCTTGGTTGGAATCTCGACTTGAGGAGGAGTAGCTTGATTCTTCTTGGGAAGAGGTGTTCTTCAACTTGAGGAACTTGAGTTTGAACTTGAGGCTTCTTCCCTTGTTGCTTCTCACTAAGACCTTCTTCTTCAAAGGGCAAGATCTAACATGGTGCCCTTCAACATTGCACTTGAAGCAAACAATCTTGGCCGAATCTTTAACTTGTTCTTGGCCCTTGTTCTTCTTGTTGACTTGGACTTGTTCTTGTTATTGGAGTTGAATCCAAGTCCACTCTTGTCATTGGGGCGTCTTTGAACACTCAACATATTGTCAAGTGTGGACTTCCCAACATGACGCTTTTCCAAGTCTTTCTTCAAAGAAGTGACTTGGGCCTTGAGCTCATTTAGTTCCTCTACATGGTTAGTATCAACAAAAACACTAGAGGAAGTAGAAGCTTCATTGTTAGAGCAACAAGGCATGGAAAGTAATTCATCACAAGATGTAGCAATATTGTGAGTGGATGAATCACTAGGACTAGCACATGGCAATAAAGCATTTTAGAAGAAGTTGTGCCAATTGTCCACATGAGGCTCACAAGATGTTACCTTTGTAGAATAGCCTCATGAGCTAACTTTAGCCTAGCATGGGATGCTAGAAGATCATCATTAGAGCTAGAAAGCTTTTCATGACTTTCTTCCAATTTCCCATACTTGCTAGATAGCAACTCAAGTTGAGCCCTTAGCTCAACATTCTCCTTCAAAATAGATGCTTCACAAGAAGTGGAGTTAGTAGCACAAGCATCATTAATATTAGAAATGGAAGAAGACAATTTGGCAAGCTTATCATTCTTAGATAGTTGAGTTTGGAGTTGATCATGAGACTTGATAAGGAGAGAGTGTTCACTTTCTAAAGCCTTGTGAGCTTTGTCAAGTCTCTCTATGTCCTCACTTAGTCTAGCATTGCCAACACCAAATTCAACTTTTTCCTTTTTAAGCACTTTATTTTAGCAAGGGCATGATCTCTTTCCTTAATGATTTTAGCAATAATAAGATCATTAGACTCATCAAGAGATTCAAGTCTCTCTTCAAGAGAAGACCTAAGCTTCTTCTTCTTCTTCAAGAGAAGCTTTCAAGGAAGCTATAGTGATAGAGTCATCTCTCTCAATTTGACATTTCTCATCAAATTGACTTTCCAAATCCTCAATGAATTCCCTACTCTTAGAAACATAATCAATGATTTCACATAGAGGAGGGATAGCTTTACTACCTTTGGGGAGAGCACCAAGTACCATCTCACCCATCTTGGTTAAGGATTCAAAATCAAAACCTTCTTCATGAGAATCCTCATCCACTCATCACAATTTGGATTTGAGGTGGGAGACACCTCGGAATCCTTAGCCATAAGGCAAACATGATTAATGTTGAAGGGATGAAGAAAACTTGAAGCACCATTTAGGTCCATGTCTTGTTCCAACAAATGTTGGGATTCCTCTACATTGTTAGTCATGCAAGAAATAGAGGATATGGAAGTATTGTTTTCATGGCAACAAGACATATGAAGCATATCATCATGAGATTTAGTTAAACAACTATTACATGATATGCAAGGACTATCAACTCTAGCATGTATGACATTTGGAGTGCTAGAAGAGTTTAAGTCCAAAGATAGAACATTGCAATGAGATAGAGAAGAAGTATATCAATAGAATATTCACCATCACAATGCAATTTCTATCACCACTCACCATATCATTACCTTGTGACAAATCACATGTTGGTGAAGTGGAAGAATTTGTGAACTCATCACGGCCGGAGGTGGAGGAGAACAATCATCCTCAATAATTTTGGACACTTCATATATATCTTGAAGCTTGGTCCAAAGCTCATGAGCATTCCGAAAAGGCATGATTGAAGCAAGAACTACATCGCTCAAACACACATAAGACCATTAGAAACTAGAGTCTCGAGATGAGAGTTTTCTCATCCTCTAAAGATAATTCTTGGAATCCTTTGGAGGAGAAAAACCACATCTACAATCCTCTTAATATAATTTGGACCCATGGCCCTAAAAAGATTAAGCATGCGAATTTTCCAAACATCATAATTTGTGCCATCGAATATGAAAGTGGGATCGTGCACTAATTCCCTAAACGACATCTTTTACTCTCTAGGCGGTAAAGCCCAAAAAGAGAGCCCAGGCTCTGATACCAATTGAAAGGACAATGATGTCGCCTAGAGGGGGGTGAATAGGCGATTAAAACTTTTCCGGTTTAGGCTTGCTAATTGCGGAATAAAACTAGGTGTTTAAATTAACAAGCCAACAACCTAAATAAACTAGGCTCACCTATGTGCACCAACAACTTATGCTAAGCAAGACAAGCAACAAGGTGATAGCAATATAGAATACTTCAAGCACGAAGGCTATCACAATGTAAGTGCATAAGTAAAGAGCTCGGGTATAGAAATAACCGCGCGGAGACGAGGATGTATTCCCGAGTTCCTCCTTGAAAGGGAGTACGTCTCGTTGGAGAGGTGTGAACCGACACAACGGTTCAACAACCACAAAGGTTTCACCCTCTTCTCCGATGAACCGCACCACAAAGGTTTGGTTCACCTTCCACTATCGGTATTCCTTCGAGGCGGAATCCGGAGCCTTTCAACAACAATCCGAGGCACAACCCACAATGGGTTGGGGGCTCCCGAACGGCTCTCAACAACAATTCGAGGCACAACCCACAATGGATTGGGGGCTCCCGAACGGCTTCAAGTGACCACACAAGGGTCCAACCACCACAAAGGCGTCTAGGGCCCGAAGACCCAAGAGTAACAAGTTCACAAGCTTTCAACTTCCACGAATCCTCGTGGAGAGCACACCGATGCACCAAATGCAAAAGGCAAGAGCACAAGTGCTCAAATCCTTCACTCTCAAATCCACCACAAGCAACTAATGCTTATGGGGGAGAAGAGAGGAAGAACAAAGAAGAGAACCACACAAGAACTCCAAGAACTAGATCCACTATGTTCCCCTCACTTAGAGGAGAGATTGATTGGTGGAAATGTAGATCTAGGTCTTCTCCTTCAATCCTCCAAAGATCAAAGAGTTTGGGTGGAGGGATTGGGAGATATCAAAGAAATGAGCTTGCAACAATGGAGGAGAGAGAAAACTGGGCGAGCTCTACTGGCTGGAGGTAGGTGGAGGGGTATATATACCCCTCCCAGAAAACTAGCCGTTGCAGACAACTTTGCACCGGAGACTCCGGCCTGGACCGGAAACTCCGGTCTGGACCGGAGACTTTGGACCAAAGGCCGGAGTTTCCGGCCTAGACCAGGGGCTGAACAAATGCGAGTTTCCTGGTCCGGGCCGGAGCATCCGGTGTGTTTACACCGGAGTTTCCGGCCTACACAAAACTGCCGAAACGTCAACACGAAAACGACGATATCTTGAGCATCCGAACTCCGTTTTCGATGATCTTTGGCTCGTTGGAATCGAAACGAAGAGCTTTACAAGATCATGCAGAGAAACATCATAATCCAATAATGGAAGATAAAACCAAATGGAGAAAGGTAAACCTCTCTAAAAAGGAATAACCGGCAAACCTCCAAAACCGAAAACGCAACAAGTTTTCCATACGAAATTCGTTTTCGGTGAACTTGGGCTTGTCATGTAGATCACGACAAGCACCAAAACACAACAAGGAGAAAAGCCACATAAGAACCAAGAAAGATCAAATGCCAAGTATGCAAAGGTTTGAGCTCTCCACAAGGATGCGATCAAGTTACTCACTTGAGAGCCCCTCTTGATAGTACGCCGTCTATCCTAAAACCCGGTCTCCCACTAACAACATGAGACCGGTAAAATAGAAAACCTATCAAGATCATACCTTTGCCTTGCGCATTCCACTTGAGCTCGATGATGACGATCTCGACTCTCTCAAGTTGGAACACCTTTCTTGATTGTGCTTGCTAGCACATGCTTGGTGAAGACTTCTCCAAAAGTTCCCCCATACAACATTATGGGAGGGTCTCGCTAAGCTCCGTCTTCATGTCTCCTTTGCAAGCATCAATCAAATGATATCTTCGAGATGCATCATATTGAGCTTGCGCTTCATCTTCTTCTCTTGATATGTATGATGGCTTGGGGTTAAACATGATTGTTCACTCAATCTTCTTTTCCAAGCCATACTTGTAATAAGCTCAACTCTACACATGACCATTCTTCATATAAACCCTTGAATAGAGCATTGGTCATCATGTCATCTTCTAGAGTCCAACACATGAATTCCAATCATTTCCTATGGACAAGATCTACAAGTATATCTCAATGCAAACATTAGTCCATAAGGATTGTCATTAATTACCAAAACCACGCATGGGGCAACACATGCACTTTCAAAAGTCACTCAAATCTTTTCCGTCGCGGCATGGAGAATATACAAATTAAGACACATCCGATCAAAACCATTGTGCAACGTCAACATCAAGCTTGTCACAAATAAAAGTACGTGTGCGTAATTTTGTCATACTATACTAGGAAAAAATAATAGGTCATGACGAGCAGGTCGAAACACTTGCTATAATTATCAAGTTTTTCATGAAAATGAGTTTATCTATATTTCATATTCATGTTGGTAATTTTCTAGAATTAATTTTGAATGATTTGATGCTCAATTTAAGAGTAAAAACGGTTGAAATCTTTGTCGCCATCGCGTACTGTCCGTAGTCTGAACATAGTTTAAAACTAGACCGGCAACCGAATCGGTGAGGGTCTCGGTTCGTGGTTCATCAGTTAAACCTCCGGTTCACTCGGTTCACTTGCTGATTTTTTTAAAAAAATAGAATGGTGCAGTAATATTAATAGTCTGTGAGCAAACGCTATGTATTTAATCTCTACGTCTACTTCTATGACACAAACCAGCCTTACACCAAATGGTTATCCCAGCCGCATTGGATTAATAGAAACAGTCTACTTGTATGTCACAAACCAGCGTCGTACCAGGTGGCTATCCTAGCTGCACTGCCCTGGCGCGTTGCTTGAGGTCGCAGGTTCGATTCCTGCCTCCTGCAGATTATTTTTCACGCGCAGTATTTGTTCAGTTCGACGTCTCGAATTGGCTTAGAAAAATAGTTGGCTCGGCTCGGCTTGATATTTTCCAGCCGAACTAAGTTGGCTAAAAAAAAACTGCACGGTACGGTTATGTGATTGTGAGATTTGGGGGTGTATGGAAGCACGAGCCTTTCGCATGAGGATCCTGTGTCGTAGTCAGTTCTGGCTATCTATGGTGTTTTAGTGTTGGTCCTTTTGAAAGTGTGTGTGTGGTCTTATGTTGGAGTTGTTTTGGTTTCAGGTTTAAATCAAAGTTGTGTACTGAGGTTTAGGCTGTTACTCCCTTAGTGGGTAACGTTGGAGTCGTTGGTAGTTCCTTTGAAAACTTGTAGGTCCAGGTGTTGCCAGTTCTCTGGCCAGGTTGCCGTACGGTGTTTTCTTTCTTTTGTTTTTGGTCCTGAATATTGTTCTGGTATCTCTTAGGTAATGGAATCCGGCATGGTCGTTTGTAAAAATAAAAATAAAAAATACAGAGTTTTGAGCAGTACATTGTTTAGAAAGCAGCCTGGTCTACTGTTGGCCTTGGACAGCGCCAAAAGTGCCTTTTGGAAAAGGGAATAACTTTAAAGAAAAACGGGGGGAAAATGCATGGAACTTGGAAAAGGAGAAAAACAGCAACCCAGAAGGGCAACACCGAACATCTCTGAGCTACTTTCGCAATGGGTCCAGAGTGGCGACAACCTTGGCGACGAGGAAGGCGATTTTGCAGACATGACTGTCGCTAACCAATATGTCAGTCAGATGGGGCTCGCAATCGCTGTGATAACCCCCACCGGGTCCAGGGTGGCGACCGAGTAGCTGACCTTCGCGACGCGGAAGGCAACTTTGCAGAAACGCCTGAACCCGCCGGACCTCCTTATGGGCTCGCTCTGCAGCGTGGCCAGCTCTCCGGTGGCTGTCGTCGTGGTCTCGGAGTTGGCCTGCTGGACTTGACTGTCTCTGGAGTAGCACGCCTCCATCATGCACACCACGTGGACGTACACAAGCTGACCTTCGTCGTCCTGGAATCGGTATGCCATGTACTGGCCGAGGTACCCTTCCTTCCCGCACAACCCGCACTGATGGCCGGCGGCCTGGTGGAGCTCGAGATCCTGCTCCTGGACGCGCGCGCGCTTCGGCAGGAACGCGCAGCCAGGGTGGAGGTCGAGATCATGCTCGCGGTTGTGGTACAGGAAGCCGCACACCGGGTCGCCACAGACATCGCAGAACGGAGCAACACCGCCGGGGGTGTTGGCGCTCGCCGGATGGCTTTGGAAAAACGTGAGCGCGCGGCCCTCGAACATGGAGGGCTCGACGCGCGCGGGCTGCTGAGCGCAGCATACGTGGAGGTCGAAGTCGCATTGCTCGCACCGAAATCTCACCTCGTCGCCGAGCTGCCTGCAGCCGTCGCACTGGAAGAGCTTCTCCGAGTCAACCAGCCTAAGGCCTCCTCACGCCATTTTTTAGCCAAAATACGCCGAATAGCACCGAAATTTCACCAGCCAGCCCTCTAAGACATGAAAATACGCCGTTTCGCGCCGTTTTAGCGCCGGCGCGCTGGTTTCGGCCTGGGAGGTCTTTTTGCATGCGAAGGCCCACGGGTCAGCCTCTCAACTCCCTCTCTCTCCTTCTTTTTCCCTAATCCCACTGTGCAGCGCTCTCTCTCCCCACCTTGCTCGCCCCTCGCCGCCGTTCTCCCCGTCGCCACCGTGCCCTCTCGCCGCCGCCTCTCCTCCCAGCTCCACCTCCGAGTGAACCGCGCTTTTTTTCTGCGTCTTCTCGAACTCGCCGCGCTCTTCCTCGCGCCGGCGTCGCCGCCTTGCTCGCGGCCGTGGCGGAGCAGCACGCGCCTCGTCGCCGCCTTGCTCGCAGCCCGCGGCTCTCGCTGCGCCACCTGGCCCTCGCGCCTTGCTCGCGGCCGGCCGTGTGTGCGAGCTCGTGGCCGTCCCGCGCCCCAGGCCTCCTCCAGCTCGACCCCGTCCTCTTCTTCCTCCAGCCCGGCCGCGGTCAGCTCGCTGGGCCAGCTCTGGAGCTCGACCTGGCGCGGAACAGCCTCGACGGCGCGTTCCTGGAAGTGGGGAAGGTCCCGGCCGCGGTCAGCTCGCTGGGCCAGCTCCGGTACCTCGACGCGTCCCGGAATCGGCTGCAGGGGTGGATCCCGTCCTCCGTCTTCTCCCTCCCCGCGCTGTGGCACATCTCCGGTAGCTCTACCTGGCGCGGAACAGCCTCGACCAGCTCTCCGGCCAGCTCCCGGCGACCACGGTGATCCGGGACGGGGAGCAGCGGGGCGAGAAGGGCGTGCTGGCCATGTTGAAGGTGGGCGGCATCGGCATGCTCTGCGTGGCCGCGTCATCTTCTGGTACGCCCGTGCGTGTTGTGCTGCAGCTTCAATCTGAAGCAAGCACACATGTAGGTGAATCGAATTGCGGATGACCCAGCTAGCTAGCTCCGCTTGATCCGTCCACGACCGTGCCCATGGGCGCCGTTGCTCGCCGCCGCGCCTCTGCAGCGCCTATGCTCCACCCGGGCGTCCTGCCCCTGCGCGAGGACGTGGAGGCCATGGCCGTGGACGCGAGGACGCGGGATGCGCGAGGTCGCGAGGACGCTGCCGTGGCCGTGGCCTCGCCGCTGCTGGTCCTCCCTCGCCGCGCATGTCCTCGCCGCGTCCGGCTCGCCCAGCACGCCGGCGTCGCGTCCCGGCTATCCTCCCCTCCGCCATGGGCGCGACCAGCAGGGGCTGGGGGCGGAGCTCGCAGGGCTGGGAGCGGGGCGGAGCTCGCGGCCAGGAGCGCGTCGGACGACGGCCACGGCGCGGCCAGGAGCTCTGCAAGCGCTCTTTTTTTTCTTTCGCTGTCATCTCATCTTTCCAGCTTAGGGCGGGGTTGCGGCTGGAAAAATGCCCACCACAGGTTTCGATTTTGCGCCGTTTGCCGCCGCGGCGCTAAATTTAGCGCCGTTTTTGCGTCCTGGGGGGGCTAGACGGCTGGAGATGCCCTAAGCCCGTGCTGATGGGCAGGGTGGGAAAACAGTGCCCGAACATCATCCCCGGTGAACGTAACCATAGCTACTGTGGGAACTGCGGCTAGCTCAACTCAATTTTTGTGATGCCTTCTTTTCTTCTTGCTCTCTCTCTATTTATTACTCCTATTAGCTAGTCAAGCAAGGAACACGAGAAGGTGCATGTACATGCATGGTGTATACCCGGGTGACCTGACTTAGTCTTCTCTTGAAGTATCTAAAAAGTTGTACGACTAAAATGTTGCTCGGTGCCTCATGAGTCTCTTGATTGCCGTACGTGCAAGTGGACATAAAGATAGTCTGTTTAATTTCTCTCTCTCTCTTAGCCAAGGACACAAGAACGTGCATGTACTGGGTGGCTATAAGACTGAGTTGTCCAAGTAAAATCACCTAATTCTTTCTTTTATAGTAAAATCACGTAATTCTAACAGTAACGGAAATGTTGCGGGTCTTATGTAACGGAAAATTTTAACAGTAACATACTTCTAATTGTAACGCAAGTGGGCTCAAGATGAATTGGATCAAATAATGCACCATCAACACAAGTTTGAAATTGTCAACGAGGACATCTCTCCATAAACAATTCCATACGTGCAAGTGGACCACTGGACATTTGAGTAGTTGTAGATTCCTGTCCATCGAGCGAGACTCGCTGTAGAGCGGACCCCAGCTTCGTAGCAGATCTTGAGGACGCACCTCAAGCTGGACCATTGATGGGATGGGACGCGGAATTGGTGGTAAATCCCATCCCGCTTGCAATTTCAATGTGCATATGGATGTGTACACTAGTCTAGGTAACACCCACGGGTGGCGCCAGCATTCCTTACTCTTTCAATATCACCAATCGATGTTTATGCGCCATTGTTGCTCCACAACAAGCTGTGTGCGTTGACCAGTGGTTGGAAGCATATCCTTAAGTTAAATACGAGATTTCCAAAAAGATATGTATTGGTAGTTGATGTGGCGACGGTGTCGTGCGGCAATTACCGTCTTCCAAACTATGAGACTCAGCCCTACGATCAACCAATGGTGGGTGTCTATGAGCTCAATGGGCTGCTTTGCTTCATTGTGCACCTCGTCAACGTCTACTTCTGGGTCATGTCGCCGCTGGGGGAGAAGCGGCGACAAGGAGCCATACTGGGATCTGCGCTACATCTTCCACATGGAAGGATTTTGCTTTGAGAGACCATATATAGGTCTAATGGCTTGACTATGAGGAGATGTTGTGCTACATGACGAATGCCACCTTAGAACTTACACATGTATGACACTGTAAAAGTTTCTGAAGCGTTTCTACTCGGTGTACAATACCAAGCCGCGTTGAGTTTATTTATATTGCGATGCAATGCGGCATCAAGCTGTTACAATTTGATTACTTGGAGGAAGGGAAACGTATTGACTTTATATTCTAGTCATACACGTATTACAGCTTAACTCTGAATATTCTGAACTTCTATCTCTAACACCCTCCTTTAATCACAACTTGGACAAGTTGAGATTATGTTTGAACTTCTCAAATGGACGCACAGGAAGTGGTTTTGTAAAACCATCCGCAACCTGATCTTGTGATGGTATAAACCGAATCTCCAATTTCTTGTTCAGAAATCTCTCTCGAACAAAATGAAAATCTATCTCAATATGCTTTGCTCTTGCATGAAAGACTGGATTTGCGGACAAATATGTTGCACCAAGATTGTCACACCACAGACATGGCACTTGTAACAGCTTAACTCCAAGCTCCTCAAGGAGTGATTGTATGCAAATAATTTCTGCCGTTGCATTAGCAACTGACTTATACTCAGCTTCAGTACTAGATCTCGAAACTGTTGCTTGTTTCTTTGCACTCCATGAAATAAGATTTGGTCCAAAGAATACTGCAAATCCTCCTGTGGATCGACGATCATCTGGACAGCCTGCCCAATCTGCATCGGAAAAAGCACTAACCAACGTAGAGCTAGACCTCTGAAAAGTCAAGCCGACATTCAAAGTATGCTGAATATACCTTATAATACGCTTAGCTGCTGTCCAATGTACTGACGTTGGAGCATACTTTGGCAGACTTTATTGACCGCATAGGAAATATCAGGTCTTGTAAGAGTCAGATACTGCTCCAACTAAATTTCTGTACCTTGTACTATCATCAGGACCAAGCAATGTACCTTCATGAGCTGATATCTTCTCGGATGATGATAAAGGAGTAGGGCACGGCTTGCAATTTTGCATACCCACTCGAACAAGTATTTCTTTTGCATATTTTGCTTGACTCAACACAAGTCCATCATTTACCTTTTGAACCTCAATTCCCAAGAAAAAATGAAGATCACCAAGATCCTTGAGGGCAAATTCCTTGCTTAGATCTTGCAGAAGAGCATCCGTTGCAGCCTTGGAGGAACTAGCAACAATAATGTCATCGACATAGATAAGCATAAATATAGTGATATTGGACTTGCGATAAATGAATAATGATGTGTCAGATTTGGAAGAAACAAATCCAAGTCTGATTAACTGAGCACTCAATCGAGAATACCACGCTCGAGGTGCTTGTTTTAAGCCATATAATGCCTTGTCAAGCTTGCAAATATAATTTGGTTTATGTCTGTCTTCATAACCAGGTGGTTGTCTCATATAGACCTCCTCTTCCAGAACACCGTCAAGAGACAGAACAAGTCGAACAGTAGCAATTTTAACTACTGGACTAAATGTATCCTCATAATCAACACCATACTGTTGCTTAAAACCTTTTGCAACTAGCCTGGCCTTATACCTGTCAATAGATCCGTCTGATCTCTTTTTGACTCTATAAACCCATTTGCAGTCAATAATATTTGTTCCATGTCGCTAAGGAACTAAACGCCATGTTTTATTTTGCATAAGTGCATGATACTCCTCATCCATTGCATCTTTCCACTCTTTCTTTTCCAAAGCATCTTTCAAATTTGCAGGTTCATCTGATGAAATATTTAGACACCAGCGTACAGTACCATCTTTGAAATCTCTAGGTTTATGAATACATCTTGAAGCACGTGTGGCCACCCGAGATAAAATAGGTGGAGCAGCTGCTTCGGATCTTGTAGACGCTGGTGTGGCCGAAGCTTCAGACGTGGGCGCAGAAGATCCTGGCACTGGAGACTGTGCAGGAGACCGCGTCGGGGACCTTTCAGGTGACGACGAAGACGCGGCACGTGCCGAGCTTGGAGTGGAGGCAGACGAGGACCGCTCAGGCGCTGGCTGTGCACTGACGGACACCCGATCTGATGGAGATTTTCCTGACGCGGAACTCGATCCCGAGGAGAATGTTGCTCCAGACGAATCAACCTCGTGTTCTGTGCTCGTGGCATCTTCTGCGTTTATTTCCTGTGTGCTGTTTTCACTGATTTGAACTCCGTTTTCACCCAAATTTTCACCATGCTGCAAGATCTCAGGGAACACATTAATAGGATTAGTCAGCATTGAACATTCAATATTTTTGCCCCCATGTTCAGATCTTGCAAGAGAGGAATCAAGTAAAATGAGCTCACGGCGCAACAAGGCACCGGCATTGGGGTGAAGTTCCTTGAATGGAAAGACGGCTTCATCAAAGGCAACGTCTCGAGACACATAGACACGTCTAGTGGAAACATCTAAACATTTGACACCCTTGTGAATAGGACTATAGCCCAGAAAAACACACCGTTTTGAACGAAAAGCAAGTTTTCGCGTGTTGTATGGACGAAGATTGGGCCAACATGCACAACCAAAAACACGAAGGGTGGAATAATTTGTTTGAGTACCTAAAAGACGATGGGTAGGTGTATCATTTTTTATAACTTTACTTGGAAGAATATTAATGAGATGTGTGGCAGTAAGAAAGGCTTCATCCCAGAATTTAAGTGGCATACCAACATGGGCAAGAAGAGATAATCCAACTTCAACAATGTGACGATATTTTCTTTCAGCCGCACCATTTTGTTGATGGGCATGAGGACAGGAGACATGATGAGCAATGCCATGTGTTTGAAAAAACGAATTTAGCTTAACATACTCTCCTCCCCAATCAGATTGAATTGTGAGAAATTTTTTATCAAGTTTTCTCTCAACAAGCTTTTGAAAATTCATAAAGGCTTGAAACACATCAGATTTAGCTTTCAACAGATATATCCAAGTAAATTTACTATAATCATCGATAAAGCTTACATAATAATCATGTCGTCCAACAGACGTGGGTGCAGGACCCCACACATCAGAAAAGACTAACTGAAGTGGAAACTTGGATACACTATGAGAAATAGGATAGGGAAGCTGATGACTCTTTGCTTGTTGACACGGATCACAAATAGACATAAAACTAGAATCTCTAACAAAAGGAAGTTTATTTTTGCTAATAACTCGCATAACTACTTGCGAGGAGGGATGTCCAAGACGACTGTGCCACTGAGCTTGAGAAGGCTTGCTAACGAGGAAGGCATGCTTCTGAGACGACTCGACCGTGGAAGATATGAGTGGATAAAGGCCGCCTACACAGCGTCCTCTATGAAGAATCTTTCTCGTGTCCCGATCCTTAATCAAGAAGAAATAAGGATGAAATTCAAGAAAAACATGATTATCAAGGGTAAAACGATGAACAGACATGAGATTTTTTGAAGCATTAGGCACATGTAGAATATTTCGAAGAGCAAATTTTTTAATGGGGTTACGAATAATTGAATGTCCTACATGACAAATATCCATACCTTGCCCATTGGCTGTGTTTACTTTGTCTTGGCCATTGTAGTTCTCTCTCATGGACATATTGTTGAGTTCACCCGTGATGTGATGAGTGGCGCCAGAATCTGAGATCCAATTTGTATCAATCCCATAAGCATATGGATCTTCAGCTGGCTCTTCATCACCGTCCTCCCAACGGTACCAGCAATCCTTTGCTGGATGTCCTTCACGGTTGCATATTTGACATGTAACATCAACCCATGGAGTAGTACGGCGACGACGACCACGGCCACGCCCACCTCCAGTGTTGTTTCGACCGCCACCCCCACGCTGATTACGAGGGCGATCATCACGTCGCTGATCTTCGCGACGCCCATCATACTGATACTGATCATTGCGGCGCCGATCACCTCGGCCACCATTGTTGTAGAAGCCACCATTGTTGTTGTAGAAGCCACCATTGTTGTTGAAGTTCCGAGGCCTGTATCCGCCATGGTTTCGTCCTCTCATGGCCGCGTTTGCAGAGGACTCGAAGCCATCATGGGCAGGAGAGATGATGTTCTGTTGACGCTGCAGCAATTGACGCTGCTCATAATTCTGAACTTGAGAAAACAGTTCTGCAACTGAGAGCGAGGTTTTCACCACGCCGAGGGCAGCAACTAGTGCGTTATAGTCAGATCCAAGGCCTGCAAGAAGGTAAGAGACAAGCTCATCTTCCTCCAGTGGCTTTCCTGCTCCTGCCAGTTCATCCGCAAGACCTTGCATGGTGGCGAAGAACGTGGCTGTGTTCATGTTGATTCTTTTGGTGTTGGCCAACGCAACCCGGAGATTCGAGATCTTGGATCTGCTTTGCGAGGCAAACATCTCTTCTATCACCGCTCAGACATCAGCGGCATGCTCGAGCCGAAGGACATGCATCATGACTTCCCTGGCGAGAGAGTTGATGAGGTAGCGAAGAACCTCTTGATCCCGGACGAGCCAAGCTGCGTACTCGGGATTTGGAACCATGATCGGCTCATTTTCTTTGTCTGGATTTGCGCTGGCAATCTTCTTCGCGGGTGCGGCATCTGTGCCGTCAAGGAGACCCGTGAGTTGCGCGCCGCGGATGGCAGGTAAGACCTGCGCTTTCCACATCAGGTAGTTCTCCCGCGTCAGCTTTTCCGACGGCGGGGCACCGAGGTTTGGCGCGACAATGCTTGACGACGCCATTGATGGAGGCTCGGTGGAGTTTCGCCGGTAGATCGATTTTCTAGGGTTTGGTAGGAAGAGGTGGCTCTGATACCATGTAAAAGTTTCTGAAGCGTTTCTACTCGGTGTACAATACCGAGCCGCGTTGAGTTTATTTATATTGCGATGCAATGCGGCATCAAGCTGTTACAATTTGATTACTTGGAGGAAGGGAAACGTATTGACTTTATATTCTAGTCATACACGTATTACAGCTTAACTCTGAATATTCTGAACTTCTATCTCTAACAGACACCAGGAAGGCAGGAAAGACCTATCAATTCCCAACCGTGGTTTGCTACTTTTCTACAGCGAGACAAGAAACTACAAGTCCCAACTGCTCCCACGCAGTCCAACTGCCAATGGAACGTCTTTGGGGGTTACAGTCCCACCCTGCCCTCGCCTCTCATCTTTGTGTTGCCACCATCCAAAATATGGCAATGGAAACAAACACCAATTCAAGCACACCATCTTACGTCTACGATGATGGCATCGATAAATCAAACGACACCAACAAGATAATCGATTGTGCGAGGTGGTAAGCAGCCAAAAGGACTTTAGTCAAAGTCCTACCAACATAACATGCAAGAAGATTTTTATTTTTACAAGTTTTACAATGGTTCACATTTTTAACAACAGTCATATTCATATGGTAGATATAAAAAATTGGAAAAAATTCCAAAACAAATCTTGAACTTAGAGATGAAAGCTAAATCAAACCCTGAACTTTAAATTCTGGAAATCGGCACACTGAACTATTAAATCCCGGTCTATTTTCAACCCTATATCTGTTTGGCACGCCGGGAAAGCAACCAGACAGACCGAAATTTATTGAAAATAGTTCATATTTTATAAATTTTGAAAACATTTTCCAATTTTGATTTTCAAAATTTTAATCATCTTAAATCAGAATTGTTTATTAAAAATATGATATTATGTAAAATTGAACATTTTTCAAAAACTGAACAGTATCCAATTCTGAACTTTTTAAAAATTTAATGATTTCTTAAAACTATTTTTTTAAATTTTTTGTAAAAATGAACATTATTTATAATCTGATTAATTTTCAATTATGAATAATTTTTAAATTTAATCATTTTTTATATCTATTTTTCCAAAAAATATGACATTTTTTTTGTACAATTGAACATTTTCTAAAATCTAAACAATTTAAATTCCTACCATTTTTTTTAGAAAAATCAAAAAATTCTATATTTTTTTATGCTCAAAGATTACCAAGTACTCTACTCGTCTAAATAAATTGGTCACAAATTTTTTTGCGTTGACTTCTGGGCAAAAAAGAGATATCTGTAACGAATATGGCGTGTATATAGCGTCATTTTCAGTAAATCTTTAACCCAACTTGCAATAAATGTTATTTTCAGACATAATTTTTTAATGGGTGCAGTACTTGATAATATTTGCCCGACTAAAAGTTCGGTTTTTTTAACTTCCTTTTTGAATATACTGTTTTGTACCCACATGTCACCATATTTAAGTTGCCTAATTAAATTCTCCACAATTGAATTAATATCACCGTACTTAAGTTGACTAATTAAAGTGCACCAGACTTTTAATGGACATGCATGTTAACTCACCTATTAAATGCACCATTAAACGTGTCATGCAAGATGTTGTTCTATGTTGTCCACACGACGTCAGCTCTCCGTATATGATCGGACGCCCGAAAACACTACTTTGTTTACTAATCTTGAAGCTATCAGGATCCGTTGGATTCGCTCCTCGCGTGTCTCCATGCAGTGGCGGGCCCACTTCAATTCAAGGGTATTCAGTTGAAAACCCAAAAAATTTGACAAAAAATTAGGTATATATAGTCTGTAATACACATATATATGAGAAAATACGGAAGTGAGAGATATTTGGGCCAGAAGCCCACCTCCCGCCTCCATCCATCCAGCCTCTCTCTTTATAAGGCCGAAATGGCTATTTGGCCCAATTAGCACAGCGGTGGCACGATCACTGCTCGCGTTGCTCGGCCGACTCGCACTCGTATCGACAAAAACGCCTGTTCGTGTGCCTGTTCGTGTGCGTCAGTTGGATTCGATCTGCTCGATTTCCTGATAATCCGTCCCCAAATTGACGCCCAGCCCTAGACCAAATCAGACGGGCGACGGGCGACGCGAGACGGGGAACGGCATGGCAGAGTCCCGGCGTCGCTGCAGCAGGGTGCGTGCGCCACTCCTCGAGTCTGCTATCTGCTCGATCGTGAACTATTCGTCGCCGTTCCTCGAGTCTGCTCTACAACCGTCGACCAAGAATTCACAGGTATGCGGAACTATTCGTCGCCGTTCCTCATCTGATCTTGAATTCTAAAGTTTACCTGATTTCACTTATCGGAACTATTCCAATCATAGAGGACTTGCGGTGATGTAAATATTCAGAAAAAATTCAGACGAAATTTGCCCGAAATGAATATGATCTAATTGTTGTTGTTTTTCAGATTGAATTGGTTGCTTTTGGTCTGAAACATGAAGAGAAAGAGTCCTGTTGTTAATTTGAAGGCTTTCATGGAAAGAGCTGCTGCAAAGAAGAAGGAAACTGAAAAGCAAACTGAAAATCTGGGCAGCGAGATGCAGTTGGTGTTATTCCAAGGTCAGACAGTGAGACAAACATTCCACCTGAACCTGAGATACTGGAGCGACCTGCTAGAACAGAGCCGGATATTGACATTGAGAATGATGCTGAATATGATGATGAATACGGTGAGATGTCAGAAGTTGATTCATCTGGTGATGAATTTGATGATCATGTCAATTATGACATTGAGCATGATCCTGGATTGAGGACTCCTATCTCGGGATATGTTGTCAACGACCAAGATTCAGTTAGAAGGGCATATATCGCATTGGGACAATGTCGGCCAAAGATGAAGAAGGAGGATTTCCCGCAACATAATTGTGGAGGTATGCGCCGCTTCCAACCAAAGTGGTTTGATGATTTCAAATGGCTTGAGTATAGTGTTGATAGAGATACTGCATATTGCTTTGTTTGCTACTTATTTTAGGATTCCAATAAATTTGCTGGTGGAGATAGTTTCGTCAATGGAGGATTCAGAAATTGGAACATGAAAGTTAGATTCCGTAAGCATGCGAGTGAAATCAATAGTGCTCATTGTGAAGCTGAAGAGAAATATAACATGTTCATTAAACCGAAAGCATCAATTCATGAGTCCATTACCTCAAGCACTGCACAAGTCAAAGCTCGGTATCTAGCTCGCTTGAAATGGTCACTTAAATGCATAAGATATATTCTGCGGCAAGGTTTGGCTTTTCGCGGTCATGATGAGTCAAGAGACTCGAAAAATAAAGGGAATTTCAAAGAACTTTTGCATTGGCTGGCAGGGAACTTTGAAGAAGTTAATAAAGTGGTTCTAGATAATGCTCCACATAATTGCCAAATGACAGATGCAAAGATTCAGAAACAACTCATTGGTTGTTGTGCTGTTGAAACAACTAAATTTATCGTAGAGGAAGTTGGTGATGAGTTTTTTGCAATTCTCGCTGATGAATCAAGTGATGCATATCAACAGGAACAATTGGCTCTTTGCTTGCATTTTGTCAATAAATTGGGAGAGCCGGTTGAGAGGTTCCTTGGCCTTTTTCAAGTTGAAGATACAACATCATTAACTCTCAAAGAAGCAATTAAGTCTTTGCTTCTAAATATCAATTACCACTATCCAAGGTGCGTGGGCAAGGGTATGATGGAGCTAGCAACATGAAGGGCCATCTGAATGGTCTTAAGAAACTAATTATGGAAGACTCACCTTCTGCTTATTATGTTCATTGTTTTGCCCACCAGCTTCAACTAACCCTTGTGGCTGTTGCTAAGGAGAATATTGATTGCCAATGGTTCTTTGGGCAGCTAGCATATTTGTTGAATGTTCTTGGGATGTCTTGCAAAAAGATTCGTATGCTTCGCATACCTCAAGCAGAATATATGATTCAAGCATTGAGACTCGGTGAAATTGAAAATGGACAAGGTTTGAACCAAGAAATGGGCTTATCAAGACCAGGTCATACACGGTGGGGATCTCACCACCGAACTGTAATGCATGTTATGGCTTTATATCCTTCAATCAAAAAGTTTTGTTCAGGGTTGTCAAAGAAAGTAAAGGGGCTAAGGCTTTAGGAGCTCAAACTATGTTAGAAGTATTTGACTCATTTGAGTTTGTTTTCTTGCTGCACTTGATGAATGAGATTTTTGGACTCACGAATGGCTTTTGCAATGCTTTACAAAAGAGGGATCAAAATATTGTGAATGCAATGGATCTTCTTGCGTTTACAAAGGAGGAGCTTGAGGTTCTGAGAGATGATGATGGATGGAAAATATTTCTTGATAAGGTCACTACTTTTTGTGTGAAGCACCGTCTCAGAGTTGTTGACATGGATGGGAAGTACAAGCCTATACAAAGAGCAAAGAGGTTCTACAAAGATGCCATTAATTACCACTGGTTTCATGCTGATATGTTTTTGGGTGTCATTGATAGACAACTTCAAGAACTTAATAACAGATTTGATGAGGTAGACACACAGTTACTTAGATGCATGTCATCATTCAGTCCAACAAAGTCATTTTCTGCTTTTAATGTTGAAAACCTGGTTAAGCTTGCTGAGTTCTATCCTCATGATTTTGAAGTTGAAGAATTGCTACAACTTCCTTTTCAACTGAACCGCTATATTAGTGATGTCACCAAAGATGAAAACTTTGCAAATTTGAAAAGCCTAGCCGAGCTGTCTATGATGCTTGTTAAAACAGACAAGGTTCTTCGGTATGACATTGTTTACAAACTTCTGAAATTGGTGCTAGTTCTCCCTGTTGCAACAGCTGGTGTTGAGAGGATATTTTCTTCGATGAACTATATCAAAAATAAGCTAAGAAGCAAGATGGGCCAAAAGTTTTTGAATAATTGCTTGGTTACCTTTATTGAAAGGGATTTCTTCTTGCAAGTTAAGGATGAGGACATCATCAATAATTTTCAGGCTTTGAAGCATCGGAAAGTTATCCTGTAGCTTGTAAGATTTCCTATCATTTTGTTAGTTTTGATCTCTATATAATTCAGATATTTATTATTTTATATGTTGAACAATTTGTACTTTTTCGTGAACAATTTCAAGTTATGATCCGTTTCTATGACTTGAAATATTTTTGTGAAATTGTGCTATATCTTCTATACATTGTACGGTTACAAATATTTGATGCTATAATCAATTATACATGGGAAAAACTGGCTTCAGACAGACAATTTTTTTTTGCACCTCTTAAAATTTTGAATACACACTCTTGAAATCCTGGGCCCGCCACTGTCTCCATGTGCCAAAAGTTCGCGTCCCAAACCAATCAGCTTATATTGCGTGGCGTTTACTTTTCGCTGGGCGGGTTCCCCTCCCCCTGGCCTGCAAAGAAAGAGGGGAATTTGTTACAACTTGTAGAGCTACGCAACGAGGGGGACATACGTGAGAGGTAATCATCGCATGTGACGGGCTACAAGTTTGATGTTTTTTCATAAACCGACCAGCTAATTCTGTCTCAAACATACTCTATTTAACTGCTACTCGCACAACCTCTCTCAATTGTAAGACTATTGGCATTGTAGTTCAAATACGAGAACAACCGAGTTGTTCACTGTTTAAAATATCCACCACATGGTGGTGCAACTTGCAAGAAGAATAAGAACTTGACGAGTCATCATCTTCACAATGATTCGTCCACGCACAATGTGAAAATCAAAAACATGCCTCATATTAGTTGCATCCAAATCCAAGTGGAGTTTAACTAACTAACTAACTAACCAAAGTAATTAATCATACGATATGAGCAAACCAATCAGCTTATTGTGTGGCGTTTACTTTTCGTTGGGGTTCCCCTCCCCCTCTCCTGCAAAGAAAAAGGGGAATTTATTACAACTTGTAGAGCTACGCAATGAGGGGGACATACGTGAGAGGTAATCATCGCATGTGACAGGCTACAAGTTTGATGTTTTTTCATCGACCGGTCAGCTAATTCTATCTCAAACATACTCGATTTAACTGCTACTCACACAACCTCTCTCAATTGGAAGACTATTGACAGTGTAATTTGAATACGAGAACAACCGAGTTGTTCACTGTTTAAAATATCCACCACATGTCCATGCAAAAAAAAATATATATATCCACCACATGTTGGTGCAACTTGCAAGAAGAAGAACTTGACGAGTTATCATCTTTATAACTATTCTTCCACGCACAAAGTAAAAATCCAAAACATGCCTCATATTTGGATAAAAATGAACAATATACAAATATTAATTATAGGAGACACTAGGGGTAAATGTTGTATGCCGAATGGCCGCAGGTATTTCATCGGGCACTCGGAAAACAAGCCCTTTGTCGAATATAACGGCGACAACACCCGGAGAAGAAGTGACACTTAAAAAACAAGTGTTTCTCCAAGTGTTATGTACTTGGCAAACAAAAAATACATGGCAAAGCCTATGCTTTGCCAAGTATTGTTCTTAAGCCATTCAACAAATGATAAAAAGGAAATACAATGTATGTTCTCATTTGGATTTTCAAGAGGGCATTTTTGAATTTTGAGTTTTTGTAGGGTGCTCCAAATGTAATACTCCGTAAGGTTTTTTAGAATCTCTAAAAATTGTATAGAAGTTTCCACCTTTTTTGTAATGGGCTCAATTTCTGGGACCCTGAATCACAAGCCCAGCCCGTTCCCCATTCGTCTTCCCCGAGTGGAGACATCAGACAACTCTGCGGTTCCTATATGCCACCCGTTAGCGCCCCTAAATTCAGCGCCGCCTGAAGAGTTTCCTCGCGAACGTTACTGGGCCGGCCCATTAGCTCTGCTCACCGCTAAAAATAATTATACAAAAGCTCCGGCTGGATTCGAACCGAGGACGTCCTCGTGCGTGTGCGTGGTACAGAACCACTACGCTACGCTCGTGTGTATGGTCATGTATCATTCTTCTTCTTTTTATTTGTTCCAGTTTTGGTTTTTCTGGTTTCTTTTTCTGTTTCTTTTTTGTTTTCTGTTTTATTCTTTTTTGTTTTCTTTTTCCGTATCCTTTTTATTTTCCGTTTTCCTTTTCTTTTTTGTTTCTTTTCCTGTTTTGTTTTTATGTTTTCTTCTCCGGTTTATTTTTTTTGTTTTAGGTTTTTTTGTTTCACTTTTTCCTTTTTATGTTTTAATTTTCGCTTATTTTGAAAATATTTCATATTTTGGAAAATAATTATTTTAAAAAATGGTTATGATTTTTCGAAAATGGTTCCGAACCGAAAAAATGGTTTATTTTTAGAATAGGTTCCGAACCGAAAAAATGTTCCTTTTTTGAAAATGGTTCCGAATGAAAAAATGGTTCCGATTTTTCAAAAATGGTTCCTTTTGAAAACGGTTCCGAACAAAAAAATTGTTCCGATTTTTTAAAATAGTTCCGAACCGAAATAATGGTTACTTTTATAGAATATGGTTCCGAACCGAAAAATGGTTCCGGAAGAAAAAAGTGGTTTTGATTTTTCAAAAATGGTTCCAAACCGAAAAAATGGTTCCTTTTTGAAAATGGTCCCGAACCGAAAAAATGGTTCCTTTTTTAAAATGGTCCCGAACCAAAAAAATGGTTCCTTTTTGAAAATTGTTCCGAACCGAATAATGGTTTCGATTTTTTGAAAATGGTTCCGAATGAGAAAATGGTTCCGATTTTTCAAAAATGGTTCCTTTGAAAAGGCTTCCGAACAAAAAAATTGTTCCGATTTTTGAAAACGGTTCCGAACCGAAATATCGAACCGAAAAAATGGTTCCGAAAGAAAAATGTAGTTTTAATTTTTCAAAAATGGTTCCAAAACCGAAAAATGGTTCCTTTTTGAAAATGGTCCCGAACCGAAAAAATGGTTCCTTTTTGAAAATTGTTCCAAACCGAATAATGGTTCCGATTTTTTGAAAATGGTTCCGAATGAAAAAATGGTTCCTTTTGAAAAGGGTTCCGAACAAAAAATTTGTTCCGATTATTGAAAACGGTTCCGAACCGAAATAATGGTTACTTTTTTAGAATATGGTTCCGAACGAAAAAATGGTTCCGAAAGAAAAAAGTGGTTTCGATTTTTCAAAAATGGTTCCAAACCGAAAAAATGGTTCCTTTTTGCTAATGGTCCCGAACCGAAAAAATGGTTCCTTTTTGAAAATGGTCCCGAACCGAAAAAATGGTTCCTTTTTGAAAATTATTCCGAACCGAATAATGGTTCCGATTTTTTGAAAATGGTTCCGAATAAAAAAAATGGTCCGATTTTTCGAAAATGGTTCCAAACCGAAAAATGGTTCCGATTTTTTGAAAATAGTTCGAACCGAAAAAAATAGTTCCTATTTAAAATGGTTCCGAACCGAAAAAATGGCTCATTTTTTGAAAATGGTTCTGAACAAAAAAAGTACAACGGAAAACCACATAAAATCGTGTTGTACTCGAGAAAATAGTATGAGAACATTTTTTATATGAAGAAGCGGGTCAAATGCCTCAAAATGAGTCCAAATAACGAAGCAGAGAAGTCGTGGGCCGGCCCAACTATATAATCCTTCGGGCGTCGCGGGGCTTAAGCGGTGCCAACAGGCGGCGCAAAGGCGTTCCCAGACAACTCAGCCTCCAAGGCCGGCCGGACCTTCTCGTCCTGTGGCCTGGCGGCGGCGCATCGAGCCTCAAGAAGTACACCAGCACTGCGGCGTCCGTCAGTCCATGGCGGCGGGCCCCGCCGGCATCAGCAGGTCCAGCACGGCGGCCAACAAGAGCGAGTTCTACTTCTTTCTGTCCTCCAAATCTCCACTCTCTTCGAACCTCCGTCTCCCCTTTCATTTTTTCTGACATAGGAACCTATAGGTTCCTAAGGACGAACGAGGTTGGATAGAGCGGCTCCTTAACAAGTTTTGGATCCCCTGTGGATTGGCTGCACCGTCACTCCATCAGTGCCATGGACACGGTTGAGGAGAAGGGGTGTGGGAGGCTGGCAGATTTGTGTCTTCCAGGTTAACACCGATTCCCCATCAAGTTGTGTATGTCTCCTCTTTCCATTCTCCATGTTACCAATTTCTTGTATTCCGTCACAATAAAATCATCTATTTACATCTAGCAAGAACGAATGCTATATAGCATCTGAAAGCTGTATTGACTGCGTTCTTCATGAAATACACTGCCAGTATCTTTCTGGGTGAAAGCACTTTCAGTGCCACCAACGCATGATAGTACCCCTAATTAGTTGTAAAACATTCTGAAAAAATGATATAGTATAGAAGAGAAGTGTTCACAATATCAGAGATATATGTTCTACCTATAAAGAAACAGAAAAGGAAATGTCCAGCTAACACAGCTAAACATCATTGCCAAAAATCAAAAGTAGCTAAACAGGAAAAGAAGTACAATCATCTGTGGATGCAGCAGAGTCATTCGTCCTGATGTCGATGCCGAGGTGGATGAGCAACGCCCAGAGAAGCGTGATCAGTTCACCGCCCCGGGCAATAGCCTTCGCATGCCCATCCATGTTGCTCGACGGAGCAACATACAGGATCATCTCCGACCAAAAACCTGCGAGGGCCTTCCACACCGTCTCCTCTGCTTCCATCAGTTCCGTTTCGTCATCTCCGACCAACTCTATCAGTTGCCTTCCTAGCATCGCACCATTTCTAAGAACCTCGTGCTTGGATCTTGCCTCTGATCTTGAAAGCAGCAGCTTGACCAACTCCTGACACTTGCCTTCAGGTGTTGTTCCCAGAAAACAGCCAGCGAGGCACCTGGCATCTTTTTTTATGGCATTGTACAAGCTCTTGCACCACTCATAGTCATCGGGAAGTAGCTCAGGTTGGTAGGCCACCAAGTATGCACAATAACATGAGAGGTGAATAGCAGCAACCTTATCGTGCGAGGGATTCTGGCGTGACCGAGACCTCACCTCAAAAATGCTTGTGGCGACGTGACACACCAACATGGTAACGGCAATACCATCGGCGCTATTAAATGTCGAAAGGATCCTGTCACCGACTTTTAGCTGCAGAATCCTAGACAAATAAGTCACACCATTATTGCTACGGCTTCTCTCGTAGCTTCTTAGTGCTTTGACAATAGCAGTCTTAACCGCTGTTGGTACTTTTTTGTTTTGGTCCGGTAGAGCCAGGAGATGCCGGAGAAGAGCTACTGGATTTTTCTGCGTGTGGAGCACCAAGATTGAGCACTGGTTCATATTATCCTCCCAGTGCCTGAACAGCTTGCATCTATGTCGTAACACGTAGCCAACACATTTTTGTATGGTAGGAGATTGCTGCCAGGAAGCATGCCTTACACGGGAGCATATTAGGACTACTTTTGTCCAATTTGAGAAGATATATGAAGCGATCTCTGTCACTTCCATAAGCATAACCAGTGTAGACAGTAAAAATGCTGGCACGATATCAAAGTATACATGTCCAACTCCAAAATATCGACTTGCCCAGTCAGAAATATGTGCGGGACCTTCATTACTGCAGACCCATGTACAAACTAACTGCACTCTACTCTTGTTGGAAAGTAGTGCCAGATAGCAGCATGTTGCGATGGTATTAAGAACAATAATCAGCGAAATAAGCATACTAAAGCAAGGCAGCCAACTCTTTGAATATGAGACAGGGAGGGATGAATAATAGAAGTCATGAAGAAAAGAAAGCTCACATTCAATCACCCTAAGTAACCTCTCATCATTCTTGTCCTTGACCAACATATGCCACAAGAAGTTACGAGCCGGCTTAAAGCCATACTCAGCAACTGTGTATGTTGCAAAGCGACACCTTAAGAGCTTGAACAATGCAAACGAAACGCATACATCTTTGAGATGGCTGTCATTCAACGGCCACACTTTGTCAAGTGTAACTAAGCCATTATTGTTTTTATTTATCTTTGCAGTATTACCTTTGTCGGACATCTGTTCAAAGATATAACCACGAGTCTGCTGCTTCACCTGGATAGTATCCTCTCCCGCAACTATAAGTGGAGGAGGCATAGCCTCACTTGCCACCTTGTCATCTTGTAACCGTTCCATGTATCCCACAATTAAACGAGGGTTCCGTCCAAGCATTAATGATTTTCTGGCCTTGTGCCATGCATAATACTTCAAAAGCAATTTTGCAAAGACAAGGATAAAGAGTGGAAGAACCATCCATTGTCCTCCATTAAGTATTCTAGTACCAAATTTATGCTCATAGTTCGCATGGTGTCTTCCTACCAGCTGATAGCTCGCGAGATAGGATGTCCACATTGCTTGCACAAGTAGTACTGCAGAAGGACCAGCATTTCGACCTTCTCTTGCATCACTAGCGACTATTCCAGTGGTACTGATACCAACAATGTGCACTAGACCAGTCCATATTAATAGAACAGTGATGTGTTCCCTTGGATCACAGTCCGCTGTTATTGTTCCTTTGGTCACTTCTGGAATGTTGATCGTAATCTCACTATTGACATCGGAGACAACATATGAGACAATGGGCATGAACAACGAGGTGGCACCTAGGAAGATGAAGCGAGTCAACCGATGGTAACGATAGCAATGGCCATAGGCGACTATGCTGACGATGACTCCCATCAAGATGGTGTCCACCCCCATGAGAGTGTTGACTCGCAATAACTTGCCTTGCGCCTTTGAAAAAAAATGCAATAATTGAGGGCTGCTGCAATCCTGAATGTTAAACCTGAACATCAGTACAAGGAAAAGATAAACAGTAGAGATTCTCTGCTGGCAACACTGCAACACAGTAGAAGATATGAGGTGTTTTGCTAAAGGCGTTTTCCGAAATGCCTCAAAATCCAGGTTTTATGGAAGCATTTTGAAGCTTTCGCCTTAAAATGTGTCTTAACTTTTAAGTTGTTGTTCAAAGAAAGCCTCAGAATGAATGTGTCAATTCCAAGGCAGGATGTAGCTTTGGAGGCATTTCTCAAAATCGTCTCAAAACAGATGAAGATTTGGACATAGCGAGTAGCGCATACCAAGAGAAAGTCTATGTGCCTTCATAGTGAGCCATTGTTGCTTAATTTAGGTGACGCCCACGCGGATTCATTCCAGGGTAAAAATTGGTACATGTGTTCTTTGACCGTAAGTTGGCTAGATACATCTGGGACGTGGTGAAACGTGCTGCATTTCCAGGAAATTAGTGACTAGGTGATGGTTTTTTGGGTAAAAGATAGAAACGTTATTGCAGTGAGTGTGGCTGCAGTTTTGTGGGCAATCTGGAAGGCTGGAAATTCAGCGGCGTTTGATCATGTTTACCCCATGATCTTACTGTCATAATGTATAGTGTTTCTAACTAGATTGATAAATGGTCGATTATGCAGAAACCAAACATGAGCCTGGTACTTCCCAATGCAGCACGACAATTGGCAAGAGTAGCTTCTGAGATCTGCAGCAGAAGGAATGGTTGGGTCCTACGACAAAGAGAATTGGCGTTGGATGACAAAGTTGTTGTCTGTTGACATCTGTTGTGGTCTGTAGCAGGTGTGTCTTTTGTAGAATTCGGAAGTTGGCGTTGCTGCTGGACTGGTGTGGCTCGGTTCCATGGTCCCTGTAAGATAACAAGCTAGTCCACCTTATGTTTTGGTTGGAGTTCAGTGTACTTGTAGTAGCCTGGAAGGTATAAGTAGTGCCGGGTTCTGGGCCGGGTTCCGTGGAGTAAAACACGCTGTAACTCTTTGGTTTCAGGATGCAATGAAATGAGTCCTTTAAGAAATGTTTACATTATTTACTTTCCCTAACTGAACATGTACAAACACTTGACACTCTAAGTGGTGTGCGTGCAGGGCAGGTATTGTGGACGTCTGGAGTTCAATCCAGCAGCGCAACTAAAGCAGATATGGTATGAAGTTAACATCATGCTAGTCCTTAAGAATCTCCAGTTGAGGACATTACCAACGGATTAAGCAAGAAGGCAATTGAACGCACAGGAAAAGGAGGAAACAGTAATACTACAGCTAGCTAGCTGAAAGAAACAAGCAGACTAGACTATCATAAGAACAACAGCAGCATTATATTACTCCCTCCATTCGGAAATATATGTCTTGACTATCTCAAAAGTTGGATGTATCTAGACATCTATTTCCGAACGGAGGGAGTATATGACTGTAATCTGGAAGCTAGAAACAAGTTCAGGACATTACCATGGCGTTGTCTAATCTGGAAGCTCGCCCAGCTGCCTGCGGATGCCTGTTTGCGTCGGGGGAAGGAATGAACTGGTGATCGAGCTTTTGATAGAAGGCACCCATTGACCCAGGCTGGCACATACGTCCAACGGTCAAGTCTTGTGTTACGACTAGGCTAGACTAGGATAAGGAACGATGCATCCTGCCGTGCAACTTGGGGAAGAAGACCATCAACCTCACACAATTTCTGATGACGACTCGGTGTGTTGGGTAGTCTTGCACAAACGAGTAAGTGGACGTGATATTATATCTCTCCGTTTCTGAACTGAAGAAACATGGTTGTTTCTGAACTGCAGAAACAGGATATACCGCTCAGCTTCACCACCTTCTTCGCTACCCTGACTATGACCGGGAAGATCGCAAAAGGAAGAAAACATGAGCGACGAAACTGCGCACGCTACGGCTCGCGTGCCGCCAGATCTAGTTGTCGCTGTTTCGGTCATCGTCTTTACGCACGCTCCAGTGACCAGCGGTGCCTTTGTCGAATGCTAGATCTAGCATCGATCATCTCATGCTCTCGCTGTCCCCAAGCGATTTAAAATTAGCAGTGAGCTAGTAGTAAGTACCTCTCCTCTCCTATTGAGAGTCGCCTCTGGCTCCCCAGCTTCGGCCCCGGCTCGCTCCCCTCTCCTCTCCGGCGGCGCTGCCGGCCGGCGTGGAGGAGGATGCGCAGCGCGGGATGTAGATACTAGGGGTAGCTTTAGATTTAGGTTTCGAGCTTTCGTTTGTGAAGTGTTCGTGGTGTTTACCCGCTGTTTTTTCTTCCCCTTCGGCTGGATTCCGGCGACTCCTGACGACGCCGGATCCGGGCCTCTCCTCTTCTGCAGATCTAGTCCATGGCGGACTCTCTGCAGGGTTGGGGATGGTCGATGCCGTTTCAATAATCTCGCCGGCTTATCTCACTACCTTGCAGATCGAGGGACGTGGCGATTTCTTCTCCCTCTGGCCGGCCGCAGTGGCGAGGGGAGGGGAAGGTGTTGCTGGTCTGCCCCAACTTCGGCAAGGTGGATCTTGACTGCGTGTGCTCCGACGTCGTTGTGGAGCGGAGGAGATGGATTAGGAGCTTTTCTTCTTCTGTTCCCTGGTGTTTGCTTGCGGGCTTGCAGGCTGGTCTTTGCTGGCGACTGCGGCCTGACCGCCGTACCGAATCGGGGCGTCGCCCCCGCCGATGCAGACAGCTCTGCTCCTAGATCCCGTCGTTCGCGGCGGGTGGCCACTGCGGCGATTTCAACGAGGAGTCTTCCTCTACAGGTTCATCCCGGCGACACAGCTGCAGCTTCAAGTGTCTTCGTCTTTGTCTCCGGTGGTGCGACGGCGACAGGTCAAGCGGCAGCGGATCTTTCTGTGCAGAGAAGATCCCAGGGTTGTGGTTGTAATTTTCTTTGTTTCAGGGTCTTTTCTGTTAATTTGGGAACAGCTGTGCTGCTTCTGGATACCTCTTGTAACCTCGAGTTTCCTGGTTAATATATCTGGAAGTAGTTTGTATCAAAAAAAAAATTAGCAGTGAGCTGGCCAGTGTGGTAAGCTGTCGCAGCGGGCACTAGATCTACGCGAGCTCTACCTGGCGACGTGTCACGAGTAATAAGTGCCTCTGGCCTACGCTTACTAAACTTTATGAACCGTAAAATCGACAAAAAAAAATTTAAAAAAGAAGGCATATATCATGCATGGACAGAATGTTTGCACTTACACATGCATGTCAAGTCTGAATATAATCTATACTACTATTAAAAGAGCAAACTTGTGTTGTGCTATGTTGATACATTAAATCACAGCCGTCCAATTTAATAAACGCTCCAGATCAAATCCCACTCCCACTCCCGAAACGGTACGTAACCTTTTATGCGAGCGTTTTGATCAGCGAACTTCAGCGGCGCCCAGTCGCCCGCGCGCCCGCCGCTCGCCATGGACGACGCCGGCGCAAACATCTCCGGCGACTTTAGCGGCGCCATGGATGACGCCCGTGCAAACATCTCCTCTCCACGGCGACTTCTCCGGTGACTTCAGCGGCGCCATGAATGACGCCGGCGCAAACATCTCCTCTCCACGGCGACTTCAGCGGCGCCATGGACGACGCCAGCGCGCACGGCCACCAGAACGCCACCGGAACGCGGTCTCGGCGACGGTAACGGGCGCGGCCGGCCAAGAGCGTCCAGGCAGGGACTATTTGAAGACGATGGGGACGGACGCTGCCGGCCGGGGAGGAATCGGGTCCGCAGCAACAGCCACCGCAACCCTTTGCCCCGCTAGCCGCGGTCCCGAGCGGCGGCGGCTTCATCGTCACCGTTGCTGTCAGCCCCGACCACGCGAAGTGCACGTCCGCTCACAAGCCGTGCGACATCAGCAAGCGCGTCCGCGCTGACGAGTCCAAGCCCAGCAGGGTCTCCAAGCGCTACCTACGTCCACGCTGACCCCGCCGACCTCTGCCTCCTAAATAGCGAAATCAATCGAATATACATCTTCTTCTTCGAGAAACGCGTTTTGGCTCTGTGCTCCCGGTATGTCCAAAAAAAATTCAAAAATTGAAAACTTATAAAAAAATCCGAAAAAATCATGCACGTACCTGACGATGTCGCGCACGACCGTGTCAAATTTCACACCGAGACGACATCGTATGCGCCCTGTGCAAAAATGACAAATTTCTAACAGAAAATGAGATCCAAAATTTTGAATTTTCTGTCAGAATTTTGTCATTTTTGCACAGGGCGCATACGATGTCGTTTCGGTGCGAAATTTGACACGGTCGTGCGTGACATCGTCATGTACGTGCTTGATTTTTTTCGGATTTTTTTTATAAGTTTTCAATTTTTGAATTTTTTTTGGACATACCGGGAGCATGTGCTCCCGGGAGCCAAATTGAATTCCTGTTCTTCTTCCTCCTTATTTGTGCCCAGTTAACTAATCTGTTTTTATTATCGTTCGAGCAGGTGGTGAAGGACGAGTACCAATGGCGGAAGTACGGGCAGAAGGTGACCAAGGACAACGCGTGCCCGAGGTCCTACTACCGCTGCTCCTTCGCGCCGTGGTAGACGGTCAAGAAGAAGGTGCAGCGCAGCGCCGGGGAGGCGGGGACAACATGGTGCTGGTTGCCACGTACGAGGGTGACTACAAGCACGGCCCGCCCACCACCAAGCACGACGGCGGCAATGAAGAGCGACGCCTCCTCCGCCGTCGGCGCCGGTGGAGCGACGTCGCCTTCGATTAGTATTGACAGCTGAAACTGAAATTTAGATCACGTACACGATCGATCACTAGCTTCGAGCTGCTTCGGTTAGCTGCGTCGCGATGACGAGGATATTAGTTGTATATACTTGACTGATTACCTCTGCCCCGCGGGCCGGCGCTTGGATTTGTGTCAATTTTTGTATGACTTGGTGTACCGAAGCAACTCCATGAAAATTAAGATTTAAATTCTTGATGAACTAGAACTGATTTTTATTCTTTATTGCTCTTGTAATCGATCACGAAATCTGGTACCAAATGAAATAAGATTTTGCATTATTCAAAATAAAATGAAAGGCATGATTTCTTTTGTACACGAACTGAATTCTGAACATGAAGATGTCGTTCAGTTCTGTGTCGTGCCTATTTCAGTTTGCCACTTCATAATTCTTTTTAAAAAGCTAGCCCACTTAGCATTCCTTTTCTCCATGAGCTCAGTCCAATAAACACCACATGCCAAACCAAAGGCTAGCCCATCATATTTAAAGTACTTGTGGGTCATATTATTCCTAGACTCTCAAGGTAGACAAAGCCTATCATTTATTTATGTAAATTATTTTGTTGTATAGAGATTAGGTCGTATCAAATGTTTGTTTGTCTAGAGAAATTACATGTTACACCTTATTTAGAATATGGACCCGTTGCAATGCATGGACACTTTGCTATCTTTCTACACCGTGAGTATGTGGGTTTGGTTTCCGTTCGTTCGCTGCGGGACCCGGACAACATTCTCGGCCCCTCATGTGGTGATCTGTGCTGCTAGACGTGGGTCACATGCTCCGACCTTCTTAATTCCGGAATGTACTACGGAATGTACGCAACGTGCCTATGACATTAAGTTATGTCCATACATACTTGAATTGAAGTTTTGGACTCATGAATTCTATTCTGCATCGATCTACTTCTTGAATGGAACTAGAAAACAAGAGCACATCTGGGAGATTGTCGCTGGCCCTGATAATGTTTTTACTACTTGTAAATTGTACATTTAATCGTGAAGACGTGCGTTGCACGTACATATTAACTAGTATACAAAAATGTGTAACTTGTGCGGGAAAAACTTTTTTTATATATATTACCATATTTCGAATGTACTTTGAACTAAACTAGCGTCGAAGTCATCCTAGTTGATGTTGTCGTCCTCGATGTAGACGAGAGTGGAGAAGTAGGAGCAAGGTGTCCCAATGCGCGGCGGTCGAGGTCGAAGCGCGCGCCTCCACTGGGGGATGAGGAGAGGAACCTTATCGCGTGGTGAGCTTGATGGCCTTCATGAAGCCATGGGAATTCTGACTCGATCTCAGTGGCGGACACAACGAACAAGCCGTACCATTGGAACTCCCTTGCCTGCTCGGTCAAGGGTCATGTTGCACGCACCGCGGTACTCCCGCTGGAGCTGTAGGCATCGAATTTATTCGACACATGGTGTATGTGTGGCGAGCATCACAACGGTGTGGAAAGGGAGAGATGGAGGCTACCAAAATGCACTGCGAGAAACGATGGGGAGGGCTCCTTATGTCGCCTGGTAGGCCGAGGGGCGGTAACAATGCTTGGGTGCTCACGTTGTGCTAGACCGTATCAAGACCGGGGAGCGGAGGCTCGTCGTATCGAATGAAGCCTAGTTACCATTCTGGCCCCAGCCCACCCTGGCGGGCGGAGGAAGGAAGAGGCGGAGAGCGAAACCTAGGTTAGGTTTTGCCTCATGATATAAAACGGGATCGCCTGCTCGCGTCCTCCCTTCTTTTTTCCTCCCTCCACCCGCCGCCGCACCGCGAGGTGAGTCCTTGACCTCGCTCAACCCACATGCGCCGGCGAGATCGGATCCGGCTCACTAGTTTCGGTTCGAATCCACACCCCCGTCCCCTCTTGAACCCCCACGATACCGATGCCGATCTCACTCAATCTGTATCCATACCTTGCAGGACATGGACGCAACCGTGACCCGCACCGCCGTCGGAGATGTGAAGACCATGGCTGGGATGGGTTATTACACTTATAGGACATTTGAGATTTTGGACTGGAGTACTGATCGAATTCAGGTCAACTTTTTGGCGGTTGGGCCTCTTCACCAGTAATTTATATTAGACTTTTATACATATTATAGGTAATTGTGTACTAGACATTTTTACATATTATAAGTTTTTTTTTGTACAAATGCAAGTTAAGAAATTTATTTTGTACTTAACGGCACAATAGTATTTTAAATATTAATTGTGGCGCTCTTTGTTATACATTTTTAACGTCTAGCACTGAAAATGTGCGCACCATGCTAAATTTAAACAGTGTATAGTAAAAGAAAATCTGATGTAGACAAAACTACTAGGTCATTTAGGATTTAATAAACAAACCAAACATAATACCATGGCTCGGAGATTAATTTCCGATACTTGCATAAATTATATTGTACTCCCTCCGTTCTTTAATATAAGATGTTTTAGCATTTGTCCACATGCAAATATACACAAATGTATGTAGACATGTATTAGTGTGCATATTCACCCACTTTAGTATGTATCTAGACAACATGTGCAACACCTAGAACATCTTATATTAAAAAATGGAGGAAGTACTCTAGTGTGTGCTTGTGTGTTTTCCTAAGGCAAGTACTTGTAAAGGGCACGGGTCAACAAATATATCTGGATAGCGGTTTCTAGTATATATGATTAGGTATAAGCAAGTATAGTTCTATATAACATTTTTATGAGGAGTATAGCATCTAACGGTGGGATTCAGTTTGCCCACGAGTAAGTTTTTGGTTCAACTCAAGGGTATTTCTGATGAGGAGGGTGAAAGTGCATGTGTTGTCCCATGTGTGGTTTTGGTAATTAATGACAATCCTTATGGACTAATGTTTGTATTGAGTTATTCTTGTAGGTTTGTCCATTGGCGTCGCTTGAACTCCATGTGTTGGATTCAAGGTTGTATGCCATCAAGATCATTGATTATGATGGACATATTTGATATGATCAAGAAGATGAAAAGATATAAGGTTGATCAAGACTAAGTGCAAAGAGTGGTTTCAAGTTGATCAACTCACAAAGCTAAATGATATACCATGTGGGATCATGTGATCCAATGGTATGGTAAGAAATTGTCCATATAGCTTTGTGAACTAACCCATTATGTGTGTATAGCATTCCTTTGTTGGGGTTAGGTATCTCTCCATGGGCTTGCATTAAAAGGAATATTTCTTTTAGCTAATGGAGGATGACGTCAAGTGGTGATCGTCATCAAGGTTGAGATGTGCAAGTTCAAGATGGACATCTAGAAGATATCATATGCTTGAAGCTTGCAACCCGTTTGGAGATAATGGTCAAGTGAAGATGTTCCTAAGAGAGACACTCCCATCTTGGTGTATGGGGGAGCGTTATGTGAGTCTTCATCAAGCATGTGCTAGCAAGCACAATCAAGAAAGGTGTTCCACTTGAAAAGATCAAGATCGTCATCATCTAGCTCAACTGGAATGCGCAAGGCAAAGGTATGATCTTGATAGGTTTTCTATTTTACCGGTCTCGTGGTGTTAGTGGGAGACCGGGTTATAGGATAGACGGCGTACTATCAAGAGGGGCTCTTAAGTGAGTAACTTAATCGCATCTTTGTGGAGAGCTCAAACCTTTGCATATTTGGCTTATCATCTTTCTTGGTTCTTATTTGGCTTTTATCCATGTGACAATTTAGAGCTTGTGTTCATCTCCATACCAAGCTCAAGTTCATTCTTCATTGGTTCTTATTTGGCTTTTATCCATGTGAGAATTTAGAGCTTGTGTTCATCTCCATACATCAAAAACGGATTTCATTCGAATATCTTGTTGCGTTTTTGTTGTTGGAGGTTTTACCGGTTTGTCTTTTATAGAGAGGTCAAACTCTCTCCTTGTGGATTCCTCCTCACATGATGGATTATGATGTTTCCCAGCATGATCTTGTAGTACTCTTTGTTGCGAGTTCAACAGGCCCAAGATCATCGAAAACGGAGTCCGGACGAGAAAGTTATTGGATTTTCGGCTAAGGACTAGCTTCCAGCCAGTTTTGCGAGTCTCTGAAAAACCGGACATTTGGGCCAGACCTTTTGTTTCTTGGGCGGAATATTCCGGGGGGGCGGACATTTGGGCCGGACATTTCATTTTTGGGGCGGAATATTCCGCCCCCAGTTTTCCTGCAACGGCTCTTTTTCTAGGGACCAATAAAAAGGCCCCCTTCTTCCCCAAAGCAACCAGCTCTTCCAAGCACGAATCCCCCCCTCTCCACCATTGTTGACCTTGGAAAGCTTGCCCCTCTCCCAATTCCTCCCATGATTCTTACATATCTTTGAGGGATTTGAGAGAGGAGATCTAGATCTACATTTCCACCAATCTATCTCTCCTCTAAGTGAGGGGAACCTAGTAGATCTTGATCTTGGAGTTCTTGGTGTTTCTCCTACTTTGTTCTTCCTCTCTTCTCCCCCATAAGCATTAGTTGCTTTTGATGGGATTTGAGAGTGGAGGATTTGAGCACTTGTGCTCTTGCCATTGCTTTGTGCATCGGTTTGTGCTCTCCACGAGGATTCGTGGAAGTTGAAAGCTTGTGAACTTGTTACTCTTGGGTTTTTGGACCCTAGACGCCCGTGTGGTGGTTGAGACCCTTGTGTGGTCACTTGTACCTGTTCGGGAGCCCCCAATCTCGTTGTGGGTTGTGCCCCGGATCGTTGTTGAAAGGCTCTGGATTTCCGCCTCGAAGGATTCCGATAGTGGAAGGTGAACCAAACCTTTGTGGTGCGGTTCATCAGAGAAGAAGGTAAAGCCTTTGTGGCGTTGAGATCGACCTTTGTGGTGCCTCACACCTCTCCAACGAGATGTACTCCCCTAAAAAGGAGGAACTCGGGAATACATCTTCGTCTCCGTGTGCCTCGGTTATTTCTATACCCGAGCTCTTTACTTATGCACTTTACATTGTGATAGCCTTCGTGCTTGAAGTATTCTTGTAGCTATCACCTTGTGCTTGTCTTGCTTAGCATAAGTTGTTGGTGCACATAGGTGAGTCTAGTTTACTTAGGTTGTTAGCTTGTTAATTTAAGCACATAGTTTTATTCCGCAATTAGCAAGCCTAAACCAGAAATTTTTTAAATCGCCTATTCACCCCCCCCCTCTAGGCGACATCCTTGTCCTTTCAATTGGTATCAGAGCCTCGGCTCTCTTTTTGGGCTTTACCGCCTAGAGAGTAAAAGATGTCGTTTAGATAATTAGTGCACGATCCCACTTTCATATTCGATGGCACAAATTATGATGTTTGGAAAATTCGCATGCTTAATCTTTTTAGGCCCATGGGTCCAAATTATATTAAGAGGATTGTAGATGTGGGTTTTTCTCTCCAAATGATTCTCAAGAATTATCTTTAGAGGATGAGGAAAACTCTCATCTCGAAACTCTTGTTTCTAATGGCCTTATATGTGTTTTGAGCGATGTAGTTCTTGCTTCAATCATGCCTTTTCAGAATGCTCATGAGCTTTGGACCAAGCTTCAATTTATATATGAAGTGTCCAACATTATTGAGGATGATTGTTCTCCTTCCACCTCCGGCCGTGATGAGTTCACAACTTTTTCCACTTCACCAACATGTGATTTGTCACAAGGTAATAAATGGTGAGTGGTGATAGAAATTGCATTGTTGATGGCGAATCTATATTGACTATACTTCATCTCTATCTCATTGCAATGTTCTATCTTTGGACTTAAACTCTTCTAGCACTCCAAATGTCATACATGCTAGAGTTGATAGTCCTTGCATATCATGTAATAGTTGCTTAACCAAATCTCATGATGATATGCTCTCTATGTCTTGTTGCCTTGATAAAAATGCTCTATTTCCTCTAGTATTTGTTTGGCTAACAATGTAGAGGAAACCGAACACTCCATGGAACAAGATATGGATTTATATGGTGCTTCAAGTAATTCTTCATCCTCCTCGCCCATTAATCACGTTTGCCTTATGGCTAAGGAGTCAAAGGAATCTTCTATCTCGAATCTCAATACATCTCGTGATGATGTGGTTGGGGAGTCTCATGGAGAAGATTTTGATATTGAATCCTTAACCAAGAAGGGTGAGATGGTATTTGGTGCTCTCCCAAAGGTAGTAAAGCTATCTCTTCTCTATGTGAAATCATTGCTTATGTTATTAAAGTAGGGAAATCATTGAGGATTTGGAAACTCAATTCTAGAGAAATGTAAATTGAGAGAGAAGATGCTATGGAAAAAGCATCCTTAGAGAATGCCCTTAAGGAAGAGCAAGAGCTTCGAGTGTCTCTTGAGGAGAAACTTGAATCTCTTGATGAAACAAATGATCTTATTATTGCTAAAATCATTAAGAGATGCTATTGCTAAAAATAAAGTGCTTAAAAAGGAAAAAGTTGAATTTGGTGTTGGCAATGCTAGACTAAGTGAGGACATAGAGAGACTTGACAAAGCTCACAAGGCTTTAGAAAGTGAACACTCTCTCCTTATCAAGTCTCATGATCAACTCCAAACTCAACTATCTAAAAATGATGAGCTTGCAAGTTGTCTTCTTCCATTTCTAATATTAATGATGCTTGTGCTACTAACTCCACTTCTCGTGAAGCATCTATTTTGAAGGAGAATGTTGAGCTAAGGGCTCAACTTGAGTTGCTAACTAGCAAGTATGGGAAATTAGAAGAAAGTCATGAAAAGCTCTCTAGCTCTAATGGATCTTCTAGCATCCCATGCAAGGCTAAAGTTAGCTCATGAGGCTATTATGTCAAAGGTAACATCTTGTGAGCCTCATGTGGACAATGGCACAACTTCTACTCTTAATGCTTTATTGTCTTGTGCTAGTCCTAGTAATTCATCCACTCACAATGTTGCTACATCTTGTGATGAATTACTTTCCATGCCTTGTTGCTCTAACAATGAAGCTTCTACTTCCTCTAGTGTTTTTGTTGATACTAACCATGTAGAGGAATTAAATGAGCTCAAGGCCCAAGTCACTTCTTTGAAGAAAGACTTGGAAAAGCGTCATGTTGGGGATTCTACACTTGACAATATGTTGAGTGTTCAAAGACGCCCCAATGACAAGAGTGGACTTGGATTCAACTCCAATATCAAGAACAAGTCCAAGTAACAAGAAGAAAAGGGCCAAGAACAAGTAAAGATTCGGCCAAGATTGTTTGCTTCAAGTGCAAAGTTGAAGGGCACCATGTTAGATCTTGCCCTTTGAAGAAGAAGGCTCTTAGTGAGAAGCAACAAGGGAAGAAGCCTCAAGTTCAAACTCAAGTTCCTCAAGTTGAAGAACGGCCTCTTCCCAAGAAGAATCAAGCTACCCCTCCTCAAGTCGAGATTCCAACTAAGAAGAAAGGAGGAAGCAAATGTTGCTACTATGCCGTGAGAAGGGTCACTTTGCTTCTTCATGCACTAATGGTACCTTATCCAACCCCATTATAATTGATGATGTTTATTCTCTTCGGAAGGATAAGGTTGGCAATGTGTTTGCCAAATATGTTGGTACTCAAAGTGGTGTCAAGAAAAGAACCATTTGGGTTGCCAAACCTATTGTGACTAACCTCTTAGGACCCAACTTGGTTGGGGACCAACAAGCTAAAACTTGATCAATAGGTGTTGTTGGAGGGCATTGGAGACTTGGCTACATCATGAAGAATTAAGGGATCTTCATCAATTATATTATCTCAAGCCAAGTCATTTGGATTATATTGTTCTATCTCATATCCAATGTTCCTCCTTGCGGTAACTTTTATTTAAATCATATATACATTGAAAGTTGCTTGCACCCTTGCATGTGTTAGGTTTTGTACCTTGCTAGTGTTTATGTGTTGTGCTCTCTACTTACTTATCTTGAGTAATCAAGTATGTGTATGTTGGTTTGCACACCATTTACTTGTGTTGAGCCTTATTGCTTTTATTTGATATCTTATCTTGTTGGCTCTCTTTTTGAGAGATTAATGGACTATCCTATTTTGGGGAGTGATATGCTTCGTGCACTTCACAATCCTAAAATTGTGTACATGAGGAATACCACTTAGTGTTGATATATTATATTATCTACTCTCTATGTGGTATATCGTTCTCATGAGAAATTCAAATTCTAATGTCCATTAATTATCTCTGTTGGTTTGCTTGCCTCTTGTTAAGAATTTGGATTATCACATTATGGGGGAGTAATAAGCTTTGTGCATATTACAAACCTAGAAAATGTGAACATGTGAGGTATTGCCACCTAGAATTGATATTCTTCATTATCTTATTCCTATGTGGCATGTTTCTCAAACAAGTTCCATTTGCTTAAATGCTTTTTGCCTCTCACCTTGGATCTTGTTTGTGATGGAAGTTCTTGATATGGCTTTCCCTAAATATGTTCTCATATTTTTTGGGAAACCAATTGCTTCAAGCTACTCTTGGAGTTGCTTTGCATTATCGCGTGAATTTTGAAGCTATCAAGAATATCTATCTATCTAAGCATGGCTTTTAATTCCTATCCTTTGCCATATGCTTTTTGTTGTGAAGTTGGTCTTTGTATCATACCTATATACCACCGAGAAATATCTCCATATATTCCTTGTCCGTGACAAGTGATACTCATAATTGTGGTGGAATTTGTAGACCATCTTCATTTTGGCTCTTGCTTTGAATTGCCTTATTTATTGCCAAGGATTTGTTTGATCTAACTCTTTTGTCTTCCTTATATCTTTTGGATCCTTTTGCTCTACTCAAAATTTGTTTTGTGCTTTCTTGGTTAGGAAAAGCAATGATCCATTCTTGTGCATTTACATTCAAGTCATACTTTTAGATAATGCACTATTCTTGGGGAAGCTATCCTACATTGAGTAGAACATCATTCTTTAAATCGTTTTGTATCTTATTGCTTTCTTGAACATGACTAGTGTTTGAATAATATGTATGGAGAGTGATGATCCCATTTGTGTGCATTTTGTATTCAAATGCAAGATCATAAATAATGCACAAATCTTGGGGGAGCAATCCTATATGCTTTTGAACATTAGTTGTCTTCAATTGTTATTTGATCCCGATGATGTGTCTCTTTGGAAGACAAACATTTTTCGTCTTGGTACTTGTGCCATCATGAAAAGTGTAGAGGGTTTGGTTTATTCCTTGATGGTATTTTCATCAATTGTACTTTACTCATTTGGTATCTTACTTTCATTTGGTATCTTTTCAAAGTGGTATCTTCAATCATGTGTTGATTTGGGTCTTTGATATAATTTGGGCAATTTGTTTTCTTGTCACACTTGTGTGTGCTTTTGGTTTAATTGGTGTTTTGTCCAAATTATATCTCGTTTGGTTCTTGAAAGTCTTGTGCATGCATATTTATTATATGTATATCTTATGGCATGCTTACTTTCGTTGATCCAATATAGGATAAACTCCATCAAATCCTAAATGGCTAAGATGTGCATGAAATTCAATTTCATATCAATATGCACATATTTATGTGGAGTTTGTCCTATGTATTGTAGTTGCTCTAACTACTTTGGACCCAATGAGTTTGGGTACCATGTTGTACTTGAATTTGTTTTAGGTACATTGGAGATGCATTGGAAGCTTGTCTCATCTACAAGGAAGGTGTTGTCACCATGTGCTTATTGGAGCCAAGCTTGGATGATCATGAGCTCCTATCTTCTACATCACCAATGCTATCTTGGTAACAAGTATCTACCTCATGCATACTTTTCTAGCTTTTAACCTTGTGTAGGTTGTTTCTTGGCATGAATCTCTCTTGTTGCAATTCATTTGGTTCTTGTAAAACAACTTCTATATCCTTTTTATCACCTATGCAATATTGATGGTTTTTCAAATTCATTTGCCTTTTGCGATACTTGTTATCTTTCTCGGAGCATCCTTTTTATCACCTTATCCCTTGTGGATATTTTTTATGCTATGATGAGTGTGTGTTGGAAGTTCATCTACATCCATTTAAGATAAAATTGAGCTTTGTGCTATGCTTTTAAGCAAAGATCTTATTGGTGTATTCATGACTTCCGCTTGGATATCATGTTCTATAAACTTTGTATCTATTTTGTGTGTGCATTTTTCTTTGTGGACTTATATCTTCATGATTGGTGTCTACTTAGAAACAAATATACATGAGAATAGTTACATCTTTAATTGGTATTCCAATTCTTTAGTGAACACCTTTTATTGCTTTTGATTCTTTGGTAGTCTCTAAATTGCACAAGCTTTGTTTTTTCTTTTGATTTCCCTTTTTGCATCTTAATAAGCTTGTGTACATATTTGCTATATTATCCTTGGTTTGTGTGTATGGGAAAGATATGATATGCACTATGTGTCTCATATATTGAAAGACTATGTTGATGCTTACGCTCATCCTTGTATTAGTCTTCTAAAATGTCTTTCTTTATCACACTCATCTCTTTTGGTTGAGCAAGTCCTTATTTGTTGCCTCTTGCTATTGTTGCTCAACTTTTTTTGCTTGTTGCAAGTTGTATTGCTTCTTTTCTCTTTTATGCTCTCTTGTACGTGTTTGTGTTCAATATTATCTAGGAGGGAGTGAGGATTCCATGTTGTGCACACCATATTAAAATCCAAATCCTTATTGTGCACGTACCTTGGGGAGTTCCCTCTTGATTATTAGAACACTTAGTTGATCTTATCATAATATCTTCTTATGTTCTATTGGTTTTTCGGATCCTTTGATTGGTTACTTCCTTTGTCGAATTATTTTTCAATTTGATTTTCTTTTGCAATCTTTGGATCCTCAATATAGTTTGATCTCCTTCCCAACTATTCGTTATTGGATATGTGCATTTGATTTCACTCATATTATGAGAAATGCACACATTATGGGGGAGCTCTTACTATATTGGCCTTCTAAAATTTTCCTCTCATTTCGGCAATCAGAAGTTTAGAGGGTTTAAGGGAATTTGGTTTTATGCTTTAGTCTCGTTCTTAAGCATTTGCCTTTCTTGCTCTTGCATCCTTGCTCTTTGTGTTGCATGGTTGCTTACATTCATTATATAAACCCTCGTAAAAGGGATTGTCATCAATTACCAAAACGGGGAGATTGAAAGTGCATGTGTTGCCCCATGTGTGGTTTTGATAATTAATAACAATCCTTATGAACTAATGTTTGTATTGAGTTATTCTTGTAGGTTTGTCCATTGGCATCGCTTGAACTCCATGTGTTGGATTCAAGGTTGTATGCCATCAAGATCATTGATTATAATGGACATATTTGATATGATCAAGAAGATGAAAAGATACAAGGTTAATCAAGACTAAGTGCAAAGAGTGGTTTCAAGTTGATCAACTCACAAAGCTAAATGATATACCATGTGGGATCATGTGATCCAATGGTATGGTAAGAAATTGTCCATATAGCTTTGTGAACTAACCCATTATGTGTGTATGGCATTCCTTTGTTGGGGTTAGGTATCTCTCCATGGGCTTGCATCAAAAGGAAGATTTCTTATAGCTAATGGAGGATGACATCAAGTGGTGATCGTTATCAAGGTTGAGATGTGCAAGTTCAAGATGGACATCTAGAAGATATCATATGCTTGAAGCTTGCAACCCATTTGGAGATAATGGTAAAGTGAAGATGTTCCTAAGAGAGACACTCCCATCTTGGTGTATGGGGGAGTGTTATGTGAGTCTTCATCAAGCATGTTCTAGGAAGCACAATCAAGAGAGGTGTTCCAATTGAAGAGATCAAGATCGTCATCATCTAGATCAAGTGGAATGCGCAAGGCAAAGGTATGATCTTGATAGGTTTTCTATTTTACCGGTCTCGTGGTGTTAGTGGGAGAGTGGGTTATAGGATAGACGGTGTACTATCAAGAGGGGCTCTAAAGTGAGTAACTTAACCGCATCTTTGTGGAGAGCTGAAACCTTTACATATTTGGCTTATCATCTTTCTTGGTTCTTATTTGGCTTTTATTCATGTGAGAATTTAGAGCTTGTGTTCATCTCCATACCAAGCTCAAGTTCATTCTTCATTGGTTCTTATTTGGCTTTTATCCATGTGAGAATTTAGAGCTTGTGTTCATCTCCATACATCAAAAACGGATTTCATTCGAATATCTTGTTGCGTTTTTTGGTGTTGGAGGTTTTAGCGGTTTGTCTTTTATAGAGAGGTCAAACTCTCTCCTTGTGGATTCCTCCTCGCATGATCGACTACGATGTTTCTCTGCATGATCTTGTAGTACTCTTTGTTGCGAGTTCAACAGGCCCAAGATCATCGAAAACGGAGTCCGGACGAGAAAGTTATTGGATTTTAGGCTAAGGACTAGCTTCCAGCCAGTTTTGCGAGTCTCTGAAAAAACCGGACATTTGAGCCGGACCTTTTGTTTCTTGGGCAGAATATTCCGGGGGGCGGACATTTGGGCCGGACATTTCATTTTTGGGGCGGAATATTCCGCCCCCAGTTTTCCTGCAACGGCTCTTTTTCTAGGGACCTATAAAAAGGCCCCCTTCTTCCCCAAAGCAACCAGCTCTTCCAAGCACGAATTTTCCCCCTCTCTCTCCTCCATTGTTGACCTTGGAAAGTTTGCCCCTCTCCCAATTCCTCCCATGATTCTTGCATATTTTTGAGGGATTTGAGAGAGGAGATCTAGATCTACATTTCCACCAATCCATCTCTCCTCTAAGTGAGGGAAACCTAGTAGATCTTGATCTTGGAGTTCTTGGTGTTTCTCCTACTTTGTTCTTCCTCTCTTCTCCCCCATAAGTATTAGTTGCTTTTGGTGGGATTTGAGAGTGAAGGATTTGAGCACTTGTGCTCTTGCCATTGCTTTGTGCATCGGTTTGTGCTCTCCACAAGGATTCATGGAAGTTGAAAGCTTGTGAACCTGTTACTCTTGGGTCATTGGACCCTAGACGCCCGTGTGGTGGTTGAGACCCTTGTGTGATCACTTGTAGCTGCTCAGGAGCCCCCAATCCCGTTGTGGGTTGTGCCCCGGATCGTTGTTGAAAGGCTCCGGATTTCCGCCTCGAAGGATTCCGATAGTGGAAGGTGAACCAAACCTTTGTAGTGCGGTTCATCGGAGAAGAAGGTGATGAGTTTGTGGCGTTGTGATCGACCTTTGTGGTGCCTCACACCTCTCCAACGAGACGTACTCCCCTAAAAAGGAGGAACTCGGGAATACATCTTCGTCTCCGTGTGCCTCGGCTATTTCTATACCCCGAGCTCTTTACTTATGCACTTTACATTGTGATAGCCTTCGTGCTTGAAGTGTTCTTGTTGCTATCACCTTGTTGCTTGTCTTGCTTAGCATAAGTTGTTGGTGCACATAGGTGAGCCTAGTTTACTTAGGTTGTTGGCTTGTTAATTTAAACACCTAGTTTTATTCCGCAATTAGCAAGCCTAAACCGGAAAAGTTTAAATCGCCTATTGTAGTGACCCAGCACACCACTGCATGTTGTAGTGTACAAGTCGTTGACATAATACTCACGAAAGGACCACTTCGTAAATATTACATCCTTCAGAGTAGTACAACAGAAACATAGTCGGTCCAAGGTAACACTATAGGATTACAACACTATTCAATACAAAAACTCGAGAACCTCCTTAACAAACAGAAGTAGGTCTCGTGCGAAAGAAACTCCCAAAGGACTCAAATCAAAGCACTAAGCTGGATACCAGCTCTACTTCTAACTTCTAATCCACTATTGCTGTTGTCACAACCCTAACTATCTATCTGGAATTTCCTTATCTAGAGTTGTGCTTCTCCTTCTAAGATTAGTCGTCTTGTCCGCAAGCATTGTCGTCGACGTGTCCACCATTGGAGTGTTGTCGCCACTCATTCGTCAGCAGACTCCACCAGGTTGATTTAACTCCTCGTCGAAGACCTCACCAACATCTTGATGGATTCCTGTCCTTCCTCGGCTATCTCCAATAATCTAAGCAGGGTCAACGGAGGAAAGAGTGAGCAACACGAGCGTTACTCGGCAAGTTCATATATAGGAATGAGGTGTTTTATGCACTAGCTACCATCCATACCAAAAGGTCATGGATGAACATGCATAACTTTGTAAAACATTTTTAGGAAACGATTTATTTTATCTTCAGAAAACTATGCCCGTCATCGATTCACAGGTGCTAGGGCCTTGAGGAGCCTCCTTTCCTGCAGCGTTCGCCGTTCCTTCCTGGAACGTGGAGTAACATGTCACATTTTTACACTCTGCAGAGGTGCGTTACTTTACCCATAAGAGATCAACGCCTTGTTGCACAACCGGGCGATCTTTCCCGTCCACACTTCCTTGGTGTGGGGCCCAGTCGATGATCCAAGCCATTCGCCGTGCTTCTCCAACAACCCCGCATGCCCACCCAATTCATGCATAGCAGAATCACCCCTGGTTCTACCCCTCACGATAGATACCTAGGTGTCCCCTTGCAGACCATCATAGACCCGAGTTACCGTTGGGAATTAAGGGATCCCACCCATGTGCATGTAGTCCCGCAAGATCTACAGCGTAAGGAACTGGCAGTCCGTTGACATGCGAAAGGGAGAAGATCACAGATGACTTTCCCGTCCCATTCCAAGTCTCATGGTTAACGCTTCATTTACGGCGCAAGAACGCTGACGGCATTGGTTCTTAAGTCCTAGGTAATACTTTCCCGTGCAAATGGAACCTCCACCAACCACATCATACCATGGTTCCATCTGCCAGCCAACAATATATATATATAGCAATTCACATCATTCGAAAATAGGTTTTACTTTTTCATGCAATGATAAACCATAGTATTTTGCATTTACTTTGATAAACATAATCAAGTAGGACATGAGCAAGAGTGAACTTGCCTTTTTGACTGCAAGATTATGCAGCCAAGGTCTTCTATACAATAAAGACTCCAAAATCTGGAAAGAGCATCATTGGTCCGGTAAGGACTAATGTTTGAAGCAACAATATGCTATTATGCATAAGTATGAGATGCATTGCCCTAAACCCCGTAACTGACTCTCGATGGTTGAGGGTTATTTTTGAGTTTGGTGATTATTTTTAGATTTATTTTATCTTCAAGTTTACTTCACAAGAAAGATGAATATAAACTTTAATCCTAAAGTATCATATTAAACATAAGAACGAAGTAAAACAATGTCATATTACTAAATGGTTGTTTTAGCGTTGGTTAATATCATTTTTAGGTTTGTAAAGAACATGTATTAACTTAAATTAATTAAAGAAGTGGTGTAGTATTATTATTCATGAATATAAAAGAATAACTTTTGAAGAAATAGATAATATATACCTTTGTTGGTATTCTACTATATAATTGTACTTATTTTATTTAATCAGGTTCTACTAACTTGTACTTAGCTTTGTTTCTTTGGAATGAAGGATTTGTTTTTAGAGTAAAACATTTTGCATTGCTACATTAGTGTTTATGATCATTTAAGTTGTTTCCTATTTTCTTTACTTAACCAAAATATAAGTGAAAGGAAATTAAGTAATAAATGAAATATGTGAAACATTTATTCAAAGGAAACTTAGTAATTCAAAGTGTTGTTAGATTTTTTTATTCATTGAAAATGGTTATTAAGTAATAATAGAACAAATTTCATAACCTTAATAACTTCATTTTCAAAATTATGAAAAATAATCCTTATTAATTATTTTCTTAAATAAAGTATCATTTTAATTAATCAGTTATTGAAATAAAAATATTATATGTTATAGTGAAAATATATTTTGGAATATGAAGTGAAGTATGTGAAACATTTTACATGAAATTTAAATATTTTTAAATTAACATTTCAAATTTAACTTCATATTTGAAATAATAAGCAAATTGTTATTTCAATTTTAGAATGATTCAAATTAGTCAAACAAACATCTTATTTATACAAACAGATAAATTTTATTTTATGATCATTTTGGTATATTATTTGTATTATTCTGATTTAAAATGATTTAGTTATGAATTTCCAAAGTTTAAATTCAATTTAAACAATTTCTGGATTTTATTTAAATTAAGTTGGTCCCACCTGTCATAGTTTTAATAATTACCAGAATCAATTTCCTAAATAATTAAATTTCTGACAATGGGGTCCACCTGTCATATTTCTATTTATTTTAAAAAGAAATTCAGGGAAAATCCTGATTGGTCCGCTGACGTCATGCTGACGTTAGCAATGGAGCTGAGCTCCTGCCGATCACGAATTCGACACATTCGTTTGATTTAAGATGCATTCGGGTATGTAGTAAGTAGCGCGAGGTAGTGCAGACCATCTAGTGGTGGCGCCGCTCCGAAATGGTCACCGGAGCTTGCACACGGCGAGCTCCCGCGGCGGCCGGAGATGGCGCACGGTGTGGCGATGAACCCCTTGACGAATTGGCACAAATTAAGGGCATGGGAAGATGCGTATTCTCACCACGAGCACGCCGGACGGCTCGGCGAGGCTTGGGGAGGACGGACGGCGACGAACTCATCCTCGAAAGCCGACGACCGGACTTGGAGAAGACGGCGAGATTCTCCCTCCTTCCATCCTCCCAGCACGCACGACTCCACGAGGAGCTTGAGGGCATCCAGGCGAACCTCCAAAGCTTCTCAGGGCAGCACGGCATGGCCGGAGTCGACGGCGCACGGCGGCGGCCCGACGAACTAGGGTTTCGCTTTCCCGTCGACTCACTTGGAGAGAGAAAGAGAGAGAGGAGTGAGGCGATGGAGAGCGAGATGGGGACGTCTTCTCCTTCTTATCCTCCCAAGTAGGCAAGCACAGAAGAGGTGGCACGGCGGCGGCCGTTCTCTGCTTTCTGGCAGGAGGAAGAAGAAAGAAAAGAATGGTCATTTTCTGAAAAACCCCCTGGAGTTTCAAGGAATTACAGAGACAGTGTAAACAGGCCCCTGGCTCCTGTTTTAAATGATTTGAGGACTTGTTTGTGATGATTTTAATTACAGAAAATCCCTGGTTGTGTAGAGTTACATTATATTTATGATTTCAACTTATAACTTTTAATATTTGATGTATTTTGAATTCATTCCATATTTGGAATGAATTTTGTATATTTAAATTTATTTCCTTTTTACAAGACATGTAGAATTTCAACAACAAGTTTCTTTTAAACTTGGATTATAAATCTTTTGTGTGTTTTAAATTCATTAACCACCTAAAGTAAATTTGAACATATTTGGAATTATCTCTTTTTAATAAAATTTATAGTTTGTGACCTTTGTTCTTATTGTGTACTTTTATAACAATTGATTTATTTTGTTATGCTTTTTATTTGTGGTTTTATATTATTTTCAAATGCTAAGGATAGTTTCTTACTTGTCTTCAGCTCCAGATAAATATTCAAACTTGTTCTGAGTGCCTTATTGATTCCTGGACAACATCAAATTGTTGTCCAGCAATATAACATGATTTGCTTACTGTGGTGACTACAAAGAGTATACACAGTGTTTCAATTCAAATTCATGCCAAGCACAAAATATGGCCCTAGTGGCTTTGGCTTGTGATACCTGACAATTAAATCATGTGAAAACATGATCAATTGTCTGTGGATACACAAGAGAAGATATCCTGCCTGAAGTCAGGTCTTATGGTAGGATAAATGGGTAAAATGATGAGAACAGAATCTTGCTTAATTCCATAGCTCATTCTGATGATCAAAAGGATGATATACTCCTTTGAATAAAATAGATGATCTTGTTTCTGTGGAAGCAAGTTGCTAAAACAATTGCTGACTAAGTAGTCCATGTGGTTCCATTTACCACATGTCCAGATTTATCTCCTCATGAGAATGAATCTTGAATAAGCCAAATGGTCTTGGTCACATGATGAACTTGTGAACCCCTCTCTTATGAGACATGTCCACACTCACATGAATTTGAGAGTTAACTCATGTGATGATTACATATGGGTGATGATCATATGGTTTTATGCTTTGGCTTTACTTTCTCCCTAATAGTCATACTCTTGGAGAAATACCATGTATTATCTGTCCTTTTGTTTATTTGTATATGACACTCAATTGTTTGAGCATACAAAAGTGATTTGTTAACAAGGTTGCAAAGCTTGTCACCCAACTACTTCTATATAACACAAACATTGGAATATCACACTATTTCTTGAGGGATTAATAAGAACATAACAGATGCAAGAGTTCCCATTGTCTCTGTGATAGATTGGCATAGCACTACTATGCATATCTAATCAATCCTTCTTCATAATCTTCTTGTTGCTTTACCTCTTTTCTTGAGATGCTTCCCTAGTTGAATAACTTCAAGAAGATTAGGAGATAAGAAGTTAAGATTCACTAGATAAGGTGAAAAGATCTTTGTTAAGATTTTAGGTAATTCAATTTGTCTTTAAGACTAGAATGGTTTCCATCTACTAGAGATATGTCTAACATATAAGGTTAGGCAAGATGATACCTAAGAATAACTAGATTTATGTTACACTCCTGAGGTAATGTTTTGATGTAACAAGATATATTCCCACTGGGTTTAACAATTTTATCGAGTACCTCTCTGCCCAAAAATAGGTTTTAAGCCAAGATCATCTCAAAGTTTGTAACGCTCAAGTCGATGATCTACTTCAATTCCACCAACTCAAGTGAAACTTCAATCACTTAGTGTTTTAAAATTATTTGCGCGAAAATTCTTCGGATTTTCTGATGCATGAATGCAATGCACACTTGTGTGTCCACTCTAATTTGGGACTCTAAATCCTAGGATGTTACACCTATTCACCCCTCCCTCTAGGCGACATCCTTGTCCTTTCGGAGGGTGGCGCAGGCAGCGGAGGCGATTTGCTTCGGGACATCAAGGAGATGGTTTTACCCTAGAAGAGGATATTCTTTAGTCTACGTGTTTCTTGAGAAGTAGTTGTCTGGATGACTTAGTTTTGGTTGTATCACCTGCATACTCTAGAAGAAGATTTCACTCTTTTCATGGGCTTAATTTTCACTGCTGTTTTGTCGTGAACTCATTTTGACTGTTGTTGTCCGGTGAGCTCAATCCATACCGAGCCGGAGCCCAAAAAACAAAACCGGCCATTGCAAGCGAGATACCTCGTTACGAGTTGTGCGTGTTCAGAACTTTCAGGCTTCCACAAAACCCAGGGTGGACAGTGCTCCTCGTTGCAGGAATTTATTTTTTAAAATACTCGGTTTGACGTGATACGCGACCCCGCGATCGCGCTCAACTCCCGGCTCTGTGTCCGGTGGTTCGAGCTGGAGCACGACGAGCGTGCGTCTTTGTGGAATGCTAGATCTAGCATCGATCCTTGCGTGCTCTCGCTGTCCCCACCCGATTTAAAATGAGCTGGCCAGTGTGGTAAGCTATCGCAGGGGGCACTAGATCTACCCGAGCTCTATCCGACGCGGTGTCACAAGTAATAAATGCATCTGCCCCACGCTTACTAACCATTTACGAACCGTAAAATCGAGAAAAATATATTTAAAAAGGCATATATAATGCCTGGACAGAATGTTTGCACTTATGTGCATGTCAAGTCTGAATCCAACATAAAGAAATAATGTAACTCATGCGGCAAAAGACAAATTTGTTTGATATATTACCATATTTCAAATGAAATTTGAATTAAACTAGCGTCAAAGTCATCCTAGTTGATGTTGTCGTCGATGAGAGTGGAGAAGTAGGAGCAGGCGTCCCAATGCATGGCGTTCCAGGTGGAAGCGCGCCTCCACCGGACGATGAGGAGAGGAAGCTTTACGCGTCGTGAGCTCGATGGCCTTCATGAAGCCGGGGAATTCTGACTCGATCTCGGTGGCCGAAACAACGAATGCCCAGCTGAGCGCACTCGTCGTCGTGAAGGTTGTCCCGCAATGGCAAAGACACCCGGAAGTCCATCGACGCCTCCTATCTCACCGATGATCATGGCTCCTCCTTCGCCCAGAGGAAGAGCCAGGTGCACGTTGCGAACTCTACACAAATGGGGCTCTCACAGATGGTCGGGCCACCTTCTGGCGCATCCGTCTAGACGATGTCGCTGCACCCGCTTCCCGGGCGTGGTGACGAGCGATGCTACTCCTTCACTCGACGATCTTAATATGATCTTGGAGGGGAATGGGCATTAATGCTTACTGGTAAGAGTGAGATCTTCAAGGTGTGATCAGGGAGTGAAATTGCAAGAGGAGTAGTAGTTGATCACCCGAAACATACTCCCAAAGCCGCATACTACTCAAATCTCATGCCTAAACCCTCTATTCCACTTAGTACTAAATCACATATACCTTATTCGGAACAGAGGGATGAATAAGAAAATTCGAATTGCACGTTTCACCCGCATTTGTGATACTTTTTCTTCAGATCACAACCGTCATGCACCATGGTCCTCCGCATTTGTGATACTTATACCCAATTTAGTGAAACAAAATTATAAATACACCTTTTTTTTAGAAAATTTATACAATTTTAGTATCTTTTGGCGCATGTTTCGTTAGAATAGACTTGGCATCTTATAAGTATGCGGTGTGTCAAAATATGTAAAAAAATCTGGAGTGTGTCATCGACGATAATGTTCAAACTTCTCTTCACCATCTATTCAATTTCTCGCCGTTGTCCAACTATTTATCTTCACCTCACACCTTTGCATATGAAATTTCATGAGAAAATGAACGTTTCTAAAGTTTTTCAAATGGTTAATCTAGATTTTTTTACCGGAGATGGTAATTGGTGTGACAAATGCTAGATAGGGGTAGAAAGTGGGTTTCGCTCTAAAAAATGAAATAGACCCACAGTCTCGCTCCAGTGGTTGTGGTCGTCGTTAGGTGTTTGGAATGCCTATTTATAATTTTCATTACTTCTGATATTTTACACACGCCGCATACGCTTGCTTGTGAACAGTTTTTTCTTCTGAAGGGGGTTTGACATTGAATTAAGGGCACGAGTCTGTTTTACAGACAGTCAAGTATCGTCTGCTCAGTGCTCAAGCACAGTAGGCAGGCTTGGGCAGAAAGATACAACACTCGGTTTCATGAATTTGATCAGTTATTAAGCCTCAAGCAGGTGAGCTGATGTTCGGGCAATGGATGTTGAGGGTAAGCAGCTGATGAGCTTCGGATGTCGAGGGCAAGCAAACTACAGTAAAATCCCTCCTCTAAGTGAAATCATTGTTTATGCTATTAAGAGTAGGGAAATCATTGAGGATTTGGAAACTCAATTTCTCAAGAAATGGGAAATTGAGAGAGAAGACTGTATGAAAAAGCATCCTTAATGAATGCCCTTGAGGAAGAGCAAGAGCTTCGAGTGTCTCTTGAAGAGAAACTTGAATCTCTTGATGATAAATGATCTTATTATTGCTAAAATCATTAAGGAAAGAGATCATGCTATTGCTAAATATAAAGTGCTTAAAAAGGAAAAAGTTGAATTTGGTGTTGGCAATGCTAGACTAATTGAGGAATAGAGAGACTTGACAAAGCCACAAGGCTTTAGAAAGTGAACACTCTCTCCTTATCAAGTCTCATGATCAACTCCAAACTCAACTATCTAAAAATGATGAGCTTGCCAAGTTGTCTTCTTCCATTTCTAATTGATGATGCTTGTGCTACTAACTCCATTTCTCGTGAAGCATCTATTTTGAAGGAGAATGTTGAGCTAAGGGCTCAACTTGAGTTGCTAACTAGCAAGTATGAGATTGGAAGAAAGTCATGAAAAGCTCTCTAGCTCTAATGATGATCTTCTAGCATCCCATGCTAGGCTAAAGTTAGCTCATGAGGCTATCGCTACAAAGGTAACATCTTGTGAGCCTCATGTGGACAATGGCACAACTTCTACTAAAATGCTATATTGCCATGTGCTAGTCCTAGTAATTCATCCACTCACAATGTTGCTACATCTTGTGATGAATTACTTTCTATGCCTTGTTGCTCTAACAATGAAGCTCTACTTCCTCTAGTGTTTTGTTGATACTAACCATGTAGAGGAATTAAATGAGCTCAAGGCCCAAGTCACTTCTTTGAAGAAAGACTTGGAAAAGCGTCATGTTGGGGATTCTACACTTGACAATATGTTGAGTGTTCAAAGACGCCCCAATGACAAGAGTGGACTTGGATTCAACTCCAATATAAGAACAAGTCCAAGTATAACAAGAAGAAAAGGGCCAAGAACAAGTTAAGGATTCGGCCAAGATTGTTTGCTTCAAGTGCAAAGTTGAAGGGCACCATGTTAGATCTTGCCCTTTGAAGAAGAAGGCTCTTAGTGAGAAGCAACAAGGGAAGAAGCCTCAAGTTCAAACTCAAGTTCCTCAAGTTGAAGAACGGCCTCTTCCCAAGAAGAATCAAGCTACCCTCCTCAAGTCAAGACTCCAACTAAGAAGAGAGGAGGAAGTAGATGTTGCTACCTATGCCGTGAGAAGGGTCACGTTGCTTCTTCATGCACAAATGGTACCTTATCCAACCCCATTATTATTGATGATGATTATTCTCTTCGGAAGGATAAGGTTGGCAATGTGTTTGCCAAATATGTTGGTACTCAAAGTGGTGTCAAGAAAAGAACCATTTGGGTTGCCAAACCTATTGTGACTAACCTCTTAGGACCCAACTTGGTTGGGGACCAACAAGCTAAAACTTGATCAATAGGTGTTGTTGGAGGGCATTGGAGACTTGGCTACTTCATGAAGAATTAAGGGATCTTCATCAATTATATTTCTCAAGCCAAGTCATTTGGATTATATTGTTCTATCTCATATCCAATGTTCCTCCTTGCGGTAACTTTTATTTAAATCATATATACATTGAAAGTTGCTTGCACCCTTGCATGTGTTAGGTTTTGTACCTTGCTATGTTTGTATGTGTTGTGCTCTCTACTTACTTATCTTGAGTAATCAAGTTGTGTATGTTGGTTTGCACACCATTTACTTGTGTTGAGCCTTATTGCTTTTATTTGATATCTTATCTTGTTGGCTCTCTTTTGAGAGATTAATGGACTATCCATTTTGGGGAGTGATATGCTTCGTGCACTTCACAATCCTAAAATGTGTATACATGAGGAATACCACTTAGTGTTGATATATCAATATTATCTACTCTCTATGTGGTATGTCATTCTCATGAGAAATTCAAATTCTATAATGTCCATTAATTTCTCTAGTTGGTTTTTTTGCCTCTTGTTAAGAAATTTGGATTATCACATTATGGGGGAGTAATAAGCTTTGTGCATATTACAAACCTAGAAAATGTGAACATGTGAGGTATTGCCACCTAGAATTGATATTCTTCATTATCTTATTCCTATGTGGCATGTTGCTCAAACAAGTTCCATTTGCTTAAATGTTTTTTGCCTCTCACCGTTGGATCTTGTTTGTGATGGAATTCTTATGGCTTTCCCAAATATGTTCTCATATCTTTTGGGAAACCAATTGCTTCAAGCTACTCTTGAGTTGCTTTGCATGATCGCGTGAATATTTGAAGCTATCAAGAATATCTATCTTTTAAGCTTTGGCCTTTAAATCTTATCTTTTGCCATATGCTTATTTGTTGTGAATTGGTCTTCAATATCATTCCTATACCACCGAGAAATATCTCTATATACTCCTTGTCCATGACAAGTGATACTCATAATTGTGGTGAATTTGTAGACCATCTTCACTTTGGTTTTGCTTTGAATTGCCTTATTTTATTGCCAAGGATTTTTTTGATCTAAATCCTCTTGTCTTCCTTGTATCTTTTGGATCCTTGTTGCTCTACTCAAAATTTGTTTTATGCTTTCTTGAGTTAGGAAAAGCAATGATCCAATCTTGTGCATTTACATTCAAAAGTCATACTTCTTGATAATGCACTATTCTTGGGAAGCTATCCTACATTGAGTAGAACATCATTCTTTAAATTGGTTTTGCATCTTATTGCTTTCCTTGAACATGACTAGTGTTTGAATAATATGTATGGAGAGTGATGATCCCATTTGTGTGCATTTTGTATTCAAATGCAAGATCATAAATAATGCACAAATCTTGGGGGAGCAATCCTATATGCTTTTGAACATTAGTTGTCTTCAATTGGTTTTGATCCCGATGACGTGTCTCTTTGGAAGACAAACATTTTCGTCTTGGTACTTTGTGCCATCATGAGAAGTGTAGAGGGTTTGGTTTATTCCTTGATGATATTTTCATCAATTGGTATCTTACTTTCTTTTGGTATCTTTTCAAAGTGGTATCTTCAATCATGTGTTGATTTGGGTTTTGATATAATTTGGACAATTCTTTTCTTGTCACACTTGTGTGTGCTTTCTTGGTTTAATTGGTGTTTTGTCCAAATTGTATCTCGTTTGGTTCTTGAAAGTCTTGTGCATGCATATTTACTATATGTATATCTTATGGCATGCTTACTTTCGTTGATCCAATATATAGGATAAACTCCATCAAATCCTAAATGGCTAAGATGTGCATGAAATTCAATTTCATATCAATATGCACATATTTATGTGGAGTTTGTCCTATGTATTGTAGTTGCTCTAACTACTTTGGACCCAATGAGTTTGGGTACCATTTGTACTTGAATTTGTTTTAGGTACATTGGAGATGCATTGGAAGCTTGTCTCATTTACAAGGAAGGTGTTATCACCATGTGCTTATTGGAGCCAAGCTCGGATGATCGTGAACTCTTATCTTCTACATCACCAATGCTATCTCGGTAACAAGTATCTACCTCATGCATTTTCTAGCTTTCAACCTTGTGTAGGTTGTTTCATGGCATGAATCTCTTTTGTTGCAATTCATTTGGTTCTTGCAAAACAACTTTATTGCAAATGTGGGCAAGCCGGGATGATTACATATCAAGGGGAATATATATAATCATTTTATGATTCACCAATCCCAAATATGTTAATCTAGCACTTTCTACTCTATGTCTCACATATGCAATATTGATGCTTTTCAAAATCATTTGCCTTTTGCGATACTTGTTATCTTTCTCGGAGCATCCCATTTTTCACCTTATCCCTTGTGGATATTTTTGATGCTATGATGAGATTGTGTTGGAAGTTCATCTATATCCTTTAAGATAAAATTGAGCTTTGTGCTATGCTTTTAAGCAAAGATCTTATTGGTATTTATGACTTCCTCTTGGATATCATGTTCTTACCTTTGTACTATTTTGTGTGTACATGTTTATTTGTGGACTTATATCTTCGTGATTGGTGTCTACTTAGAAACTTATACACATGAGAATAGTTACATCTTTAATTGGTATTCCAATTCTTTAGTGACCACCTCTTTTTGCTTTTGATTCTTTGGTGGTTTCTAAAACACAAGCTTTGTTTCATTGGTTTTTTTTTTTAATAAGCTTGTGGACCTATTTGCTACTCTTTGGTTTGTGTTCTAAATTATCTAGGAGGGAGTGAGGATTCCATGTTGTGCACAACATATTAAAATGAAAATCCTACTTTGTGCACGTACCTTGGGGAGTTCCCTCTTGATTTTTAGAACACTTCTTCGGATCCTTTTGTTTGCTTGCTTCTTTCGTCGAAGTATCTTTCTCTTTGATATTCTTTTGCAACTTTGGATCCTCGATATAGTTTGATCTCCCTCCATATATTCGTCATTGGATATGTGCATTTGATTTCACTCATATTATGAGAAATGCACACATTATGGGGGAGCTCTTCCTATATTGGCCTTCTAAATTTTTCCTCCCATTTCGGCAATCGATGCCAATGGGGGAGAAGTTTAGAGGGTTTAAGGGAATTTGGTTTTATGCTTTAGTTTCGTTCTTAAGCATTTGCCTTTCTTGCTCTTGCATCCTTGCTCTTTGTGTTGCATGGTTGCTTAATTCATTATATAAACCCTCGTAAAAGGGATTGTCATCAATTACCAAAATGGGGGAGATTGAAAGTGCATGTGTTGCCCCATGCGTGGTTTTGGTAATTAATGACAATCCTTATGGACTAATGTTATGGACTAATGTTTGCATTGAGATTCTTGTAGATCTTGTCCATAGGAAAAGATTGGAGTTCATGTGTTGGACTCTAGAAGATTACATGATGATCAATGCTCTATTCAAGGGTTTATATGAAGAATGGTCATCTAGAGTTGAGCTTATTGCAAGCATGGCTTGGAAAAGAAGATTGAGTGAACTTCATGTTTATCTCCAAGCCATCATCTATATCAAGAGAAGAAGATGAAGTGCAAGTGGATACATGAAGACGGAGCTAAGCGAGGCTCTCCCATAATGGTGTATGGGGGAGTATTTGGAGAAGTCTTCATCAAGCATGTGCTAGCAAGCACAATCAAGAAAGGTGTTCCAACTTGAGAGAGTCAAGATCGTCATCATCGAGCTCAAGTGGAATGCGCAAGGCAAAGGTATGATCTTGATAGGGTTTCTATTTTACCGGTCTCATATTCTTAGTTTGGAGACCGGGTTATAGGATAGACGGCGTACTATCAAGAGGGGCTCTCAAGTGAGTAACTTGATCACATCTTTGTGGAGAGCTCAAAACTTTGCATACTTGGCATATAATCTTTCTTGGTTCTTATTTGGTTTTTATCCGTGTGAGAATTTAGAGCTTGTGTTCATCTCCTTACCAAGCTCTAGTTCACCGAAAACGGATTTCGGATGGAAATCTTGTTGCGTTCTCGTGTTGGAAATATTACCGGTCCTCCTCGAGATAAGGTCCACACCTCCGATGTGTGATATCTCCTCTATATTTGTGACCCTTAATATTTCCTTTTTGTAGGAAAGCTCTTGTCGCTACCTTTCCAACCTCGTTGTTTCATCTCGTTTGGAGCTTCCTTGCAAAAGTTATTGCATTTCAGGATTTACCGGTTGTTCTTTTTTAGAGAAGGTTTACCTTTCTACATTTGGTTTTATCCTCACATGATGGACTATGATGTTGCTCTGCATAATCTTAAAGGTCTCTTCGTTGCGATTTCAACGAGCCCAAGATCATCGAAATCGGAGTCCGGATGAAAAAATTGTGGGTGTTACAATTTTGGTTTCTAGGTGGCCAGCCCCCAGGCCAGCCTAGGCCGGCTCCCAGGCCGGCCGGCTCAGCTGGGTGGCCAGCCCCCAGGCCAGCCTAGGCCGGCTCCCAGGCCGGCCGGCTCTGCTGGGCGGCAGCCCCCAGGCCAGCCTAGGCCGGGCCCCCGTACCCCTCCAACGGTCACTTTTTCAGGGGACCTATTTAAAGGGGTTTCTTCCCCTTTGTTTGATACATCTCTTGAGCAAGTTTTTCTCCCCTCTCTCCTCCATTGTTGACCTTTGGAAAAAGCTTGCCTTCCTCTCAATCCCTCCCATGATTCTTGCATATCTTTGAGGGAAAGTGAGAGGAGATCTAGATCCACATTTCCACCAATCCATCTCTCCTCTAAGTGAGGGGAACCCTTTGGATCTTGATCTTGAAGTTCTATTTGTTGTGTTCTTCGTTGTTCTTCCTCTCTTCTCCCCCCATAAGCATTAGTTGCTTGTGGTGGGATTCGAGAGTGAAGGATTTGAGCCTTGTGCTCTTGCCTTTTGCATTTGGTGCATCGGTGTGCTCTCCACGAGGATTCGTGGAAGTTGAAAGCTTGTGAACTTGTTACTCTTGGGTCTTTGGACCCTAGACGCCCGTGTGGTGGTTGAGACCCTTGTGTGGTCACTTGTAGCTGTTCGGGAGCCCCAATCCCGTTGTGGGTTGTGCCCCAGATCGTTGTTGAAAGGCTCCGGATTTTCGCCTCGAAGGATTCCGATAGTGGAAGGTGAACCAAACCTTTGTGGTGCGGTTCATCGGAGAATAGAGTGAGCCTTTGTGGTGCTGAGATCGACCTTTGTGGTGCCTCACACCTCTCCAACGAGACTTACTCCCCTAAGACGGAGGAACTCGGGAATACATCCTCGTCTCCGCGTGCCTCGGTTATTTCTATACCCGAGCTCTTTACTTATGCACTTTATATTGTGATAGCCTTCGTGCTTGAAGTATTCTTTATTGCTATCACCTTGTTGCTTGTCTTGCTTAGCATAAGTTGTTGGTGCACATAGGTGAGCCTAGTTTACTTAGGTTGTTGGCTTGTTAATTTAAACACCTAGTTTTATTCCGCAATTAGCAAGCCTAAACCGGAAAAGTTTTAATCACCTATTCACCCCCCCCCCTCTAGGCGACATCCTTGTCCTTTCACCAGGTCCCTAGTAGCCTCTAATTAACTAGTTCGTTGGGTAACAGATGATCAAGGTTTCCTGATCATGGACAATGGCGTCGGTTAAAAACAGAGTCATATCATTAGGTGAATGATTTGATGGACATACCCAAAATATAGAAACGTAGTGTTCATACCTTCGACCATGAGATCATATCAAATCTCTGCTTCTGAAAGATACGGCTGATCGTATCAAACGGCATGACTTATATAGCGTGACAATAAAGGTGACACTTTCGGGTATCGGAAGGAAGCAGTAGAAGCGAGTGATCAAGAGCTGGAATTGCCAATCCACATAGCAGGATAGATACTCTGGGCCCACTCGGTGAGATCACATCAATGAGCTTACAAGCATGTGACTAGGTCACGGGGATGTAATATCACAGACGAGTAAATATAGATTTGTCAATGGCGAGGTCATGCTCGGTAATCGTGATACCGGAGAACGACGCTCGGACAATCTAAGTATCGCTAGGCAAGAGGATGAGACTGGACGTCTAAAGGTTTAAACGATAGAAGATATTCGTGGATGCACATGGGCTATCATGGATATCCAGATCCCGCTGTTAGTCATTGATCGGAGAGGGTGTCTCGATCATGTCTAGAGTGATCCCGAACCGTGGGGTAACACACTTAAGGGTGGGTGACGATTAGATTAGATTTAGAGAGAAAAGAAACTGGGAACTCCGGAAGTGTTCCGGAACTTGTTCGATGTTGATCGGAGGCAACGAAATAGGTTTCGGAGTCCGAATGAATTAAATAATATGTATTTAATATTAATAAGTGTTATTAGTGATTAAATATATTTTTATTTAATTTATTTCAAATTTTTAAAGACATTAAATCATAAATAGGCCTTAGAGGCCCATTAGGGTAAAATCCCTAAAAAAGAAAAAGGAGAAAGAGGGAAGAAGGCCAGTCGGCCTAGGTGGGTCGAATGGGGCCCACCTAGGTGGCCGGCTGCCCTCCCTGGCCGGCCAAGCCATGTGGGGTTTAGTCCCACATGGCTTAGCCAAGGGAGATGATCTCCCCCTTTCTCCTTTAAATAGGGGACCCCCCATGCCTTGGAAAGAACACCAATTCCCTCTTCTTCTCTTCTACCTTGAGCGTGGTTCCATTTCTGGAGCTGCGTACGGGGAGAGAAGTCTCTCTACTCCACGCACACCGCCGTGCTGCTAGATCCAATCTTCCGCTTCCGCTGCTCTGCTGGATCTGGAGCCCGGAGGTCATCATCCACACCGTACGTGTGTGGAACCGCGAGGTGCCATTGTTTGGCACTGGAAGTCGTCTTCTTCCTCTACACGACCTTGAGGTCGGCTACGTCGGCTTCATCATCAATGCTTGTGCGGGAGCGTAATCCCCGTTTTCGGTCTACAAGGGTATGTACTCCGTTCTCCTCTGTATAAGTATATCTGCATAGTATAGATCCTGGCTAGTTTATGGTTATCCTTGGTAGGAATTTTTTTGTTTTCTGTCCACGATCCCCAACAGTGGTATCAGAGCCGATCAATGCATTAGAACACATGTTGAATGTGGGCATCGATTGTACATTTGTGACCCTCTCGCGTGTACTTGTTTATATCGCGGCATGGTCGTATGAAGCGGCCCGGACCGACTTTACGCGTACTCTTATGCGAGACTGGTTCCACACTTGACATACAGCTTGTACCGTATATGTGGCTGGCGGGTGTCTGTATCTCCTACAATAGTTGATATATCATTTGCAATGGAGGGCCCCGAAAGGGGTGTAATAGAGACAATTGTCTTATCGCTATTGTGGTTGTTTTCATAGGTGAGAAACGGTTCTTGTGCGGAAGCCCTAGCAGCCACGTAAAACATGCAAAAGATAAATTAGAAAGCGTCTAACTTTATTTTGCAGGGGCAATGTGATATGGTCAAGGTAGGTTTATTAAATTGTTTAAAAACCATCGGCGCAGAGGAGACCATATCATGTCGCATTACATTTCATTTTAGATGTTATGTAGATTGTGTGCATCTTATATTGTGTATATATATATGTCTATATATTAGTTCCACGGCGGTATAAATATAAGATGATCCCTCCTAAAACCATGTAGTGTTCTCCTATAGCATGCACCACCGAAAGTTCTCCATTGCGAGGCAGGCCGTAACGATCGGTGTCAGACGTATCTGCGTTCGCATAAGGTGGGTGTAAGACACGCTGCACAAGCAATACGCTATAGGTTATAATGGCGAGCCTAGCATGTACAGACATGGCCTCGGAACACAGTGACCGAAAGGTTAAGCACGAGTCATAGAGTTGTTGTGATTGACATAGCGATGTCTACCTTTGAAGCTATGCTATCGGCCGTGACGATCGGGGATAGTATATCGGATGAGGATCATGTAATCACTAAGACGATGCGAGGGATACTCGTCTTGAGTGGGGAGTTCTAGTAGTGTTATTTTGAAAACTTAGTTTTATTTTGAAAACTGATGGCGTGAATCACACGCTCGTTGGGAGACCCCAAGAGGAAGGTATGATGCAGTTCAGCAGCAAGTTTTCCCTCAGAAAGAAACCAAGGTTATCGAACCAGTAGGAGCAGCAACTCCTCAGAAGGTTGTTGGTGGCTCGCACGGCGCAATACGATCACCAACGTGGAATCTGCACACAACACAATCAAACTACTTTGCCCCAACGAAACAGTGAGGTTGTCAATCTCACCGGCTTGTTGAAAACAAAGGATTAAACGTATGGTGTGGAAAATGAGTATTAAATTGCAGAGAATGAAAAAGGAATAGTTTGCAGTTTGTGGTTGTTTAATCAGTGTAAAAGAATGGACCGGGGTCCACAGTTCACTAGTGGTGTCTCTCCATAAAAGATAACTAACATGTTGGGTGAACAAATTACAGCTGGGCAATTGACAAATAGTGAGCGCATGACAATGCATATACATGACATGATGACTACTATGATATTTAATTGGGCATTACGACAAGATACATAGACCGTTATCCAACAGCATCTATGACTAATATTCCACCGCCGGGTTGTCATCCGAGTCCCCCGTTGGTATTAAGTTGCAAGCAACGGATAATCGCATTAAGTAAAGCGCGTAATGTAAACAAACACATATGCCCGTGGACATAGCATCGTTAGGTTGCCCCTAGTGGCAACAGCACATCCACAAACTTAGAACTTTCTGTCACTGTCCCAGATTACATGGAGGCATGAACCCACTATCTAGCATAAATACTCTCTCTTGGAGTTACAAGCATCTACTTGGCCAAAGCATCTACGAGTAACGGAAAGCATGCAAGATCTTAAATAACATATAAGATAGATTGATAATCAACTTGACATAGTATTCAATATTCATCGGATCCCAGCAAACACAACATGTAGAATTACAATAATATGATCTTGATCATGTAGGGCAGCTCACAAGATCTAAACATGATGGCACAAATTGGAGAGACAACCATCTAGCTACTGCTATGGACCCGTAGTCCAAGGATGAACTACTCACGCATCACTCCGGAGGCAGGCATGGCGATGTAGAAGCCTCCGGTGATGATTCCCCTCTCCGGCAGGGTGCCGGGAAGAGGTTCTGGACCCTCCCGAGCTAGGGTTGACGGCGGCGGCGTCTCTGGAACTTTTCGTGGATATTTGCTCAGGTACTTAGGGTTTTCGCGTCGGGGGGAATAAGTAGGCGAAAGGGCGGCGGCTGGAGACCCCCGAGGGGCCCTGATACGTCTCCAACGTATCTATAATTTCTGATGTTCCATGCTTATATACCAATTGCTACATGTTTTATATACACTTTATATCATTTTTATGCATTTTCCGGGACTAACCTATTAACAAGATGGCACAGTGCCAGTTCCTGTTTTCTGCTGTTTTTGGTTCCAAAAAAGTTATTCTGCGAATATTCTCAGAATTGCACGAAACAAAGACCGAAGTCCCTATTTTTCCAACACGTACACGGAGTCCGAAGGAGAGACGAAGGGGGGCACCGAGGTGCCCAGACCACGTGCTCGCGCGGGATGAACAGTAACCACGCCGACCTATGAGGTGGGCCCCTCGGGCCTCCACCGACGCTGCCCCTTCACCTATAAGTTCCCCGCGATGCGAAAACCCTAAAAAATCCTATCATACTCCACGAAGAGTTCCGCAGCGCCGCCGCCATCGAAGACAAATTTCGGGGGACATAATCTCTGTTCCGGCACGCCGTCGGGACGGGAAGTGCCCCCGGAGCCATCTCCATCGACTCCATCGCCATCTCCAGCGCCGCCGCCGCCGCGCCGTGGCTGCAGCGGTCCAACGTCTCCTCTCCGGGCTGCACCTCTTCATCAACCTCTCCATCAAGTGTGCTCACCATGACCATGTGTGAGTAGTCTCCCCCGAGGCTGAGGGCTCTACCGGTAGCTATGTGGTTTATCTCTCTCTCCCATGGTGTGATCTTTATGTGATCATGAGTATTGCTAGTATCGCTGAGTTCATATGTAATGTTTATGCTACTCAAGTGATTGTATCTAGTTTCTGGAGTCATTGTGACAACAAGGTATCAAGGTGACAGTGTGGGTACTTGTGTGACTCTATGAATAATTTAGACATTTATCATGGTTTATTCTTGGGAATTGTGGTGTTTGTTTACTCAGACTTTGAGGAGTGCTTTTGCATCCCTACACATAGTACTCTTGTGTTATAAAGAAGGAGAATAATCCTGAGTATCATTTACTTGCATTCAGTTGTGCTAACATGTTGAGAGGTACCACTAGTGAAAGTATGATCCCTAGGCCTTGTTTCTAAGCATTGAAACACCGTTTACAACAAGTTCTGCTACATGTTTGCTTGCTGCCATTTTTATTCCAGATTGCAATTACCACTTATAATCATCCATATTACTTGTATTTCACTATCTCTTCGCCGAACTAGTGCACCTATACACCTGACAAGTGTATTGGGTGTGTTGGGGACACAAGAGACTTCTTGTATACTAATTGCAGGGTTGCTTGAGAGGGATATCTTTGACCTCTACCTCCCTGAGTTCGATAAACCTTGGGTGATTCACTTAAGGGAAACTTGCTGCTGTTCTACAAACCTCTGCTCTTGGAGCCCCAACACTGTCTACAAGAATAGAAGCGTGCGTAGACATCAGGCCCACACCACCCTAGGGCGCGGCAGAGGTGGGGCCCGCGCCCTAGGTGCGTGTGGCCACCTCCTGGCTCTCCTCTGTTGCTCCTTTGGTCCGTCAGATGAGTTCTGGTAAAATAGGGACCCCGTGAAGTTTCGTCCAATTCCGAGAATATTTCCAGACTAGCTTTTCTGGAATACAAAAACAGCAGAAAACAGGAACTGGCACTTCGGCATCTTGTTAATAGGTTAGTCCCAAAAAATGTATAAAAGTGATATAAAGTAGATGCAAAACATGTAGCAATTGGTATAAAACAAGCATGGAACATCAAAAATTATAGATACGTTTGAGACGTATCAGCATCCCCAAGCTTAGTTCCTACTCGTCCTCGAGTAGGTAAACGATAAAAACAAAATAATTTTTGAGGTGACATGCTACCATCATAATCTTGATCATATAATATTGCAAGGCACATGTAAATGAATGAAGTGATCCAAGTCAATGGTCTATAATTTGCTACCAAATAGATAATGAGTAAACAATGAATCACACAAGCTAAACGTTTTCATGAATAGTACTTTCGAGACAAGCATCAAACAGTTTTGCATAAGTGTTAACTCATAAAGCAATAGTTTCTAATAAAAGGTATTTAATCAACACAAAGGAAGAATTAGTTTCAGCATTTGCTTCAACTTTCAACATATTTATCTCATGGATATTGTCAACACAAAGTAGTATAACAAGTCCAATACATTGCATATAACGCATGTTGTAACAAAGTTGACACTAGTGTTTGCTTGTGGAAGACAGAAAGAATAGGAAAACTGACTCAACATAAAAGTAAAAGAAAGGCCCTTCGCAGAGGGAAGCAGGGATTAAATCATGTGCTAGAGCTTTTAGGTTTTTGAAAGCATATAGAGATTGCATAAAATATTTGATACTCCTCCCAACCTTGCTAACACAAGCCATGGCTAACCGAATCCTCGGGTGCCTTCCATCAATCACATACCATGGAGGAGTATCTATTTTTGAGAGGTGTTTGTTAATTGTCAACGAATGGTAGCGGGTGAGAACAGTATTCTACCTGTCAACGGACTTTTAAGAGCGGCTCCCATGAAGGACGTTATTTCTACCAGCAAGGCAGATCATCCCTCTTTCTCTTTGGTTTACACACATTCAGGTATTTCACTGTTTGTCATTGCTTACTGATGAATCAGGGCAAAAGTGTGAAGAGAATTAATTGGTTAAAGTTGTAATTAATTGGGACTGGGCACCCCGTTGCCAGCTCTTTTTGCAAGTTATTGGATAAGCGGATGTATATGCCACTAGTCCAGGTGTAAAAGTCCATTCACAAATAGAATAAAGAATAACCACACTAATTCCTCATGAGCTAGTAAACATTGACACAAAAAGGGAATAATAACATTTTGAATAATTTAAAGGTAGCACATGAAAAATTTACTTGGAGTGGCAAGGAAATACCACATATAGGTAGTTATGGTGGACACAAATGGCATGGATTTTGGCTCAAGGATTTGGATGCACGAGAAGCATTCCCTCTCAGTACAGAGTTTAGGCTAGCAAGGTTATGTAAGCAAACAAGAATATCAACCCGTACACCAAGTTTTATATGACAAACATATTGCAAACGTTATAAGACTTCATACCGTCTTCCTTGTTAACCAAACCCTGTTATTAGAAAATATCTAGACCTTAGAGATACCACCGATGCAAACCAAATTTTCAACAAGCTTTACGGTAGTTCTTCACTAATAGGCTTAACTCATGTGATGCACAATTTAATCATGATCTACTTGTTAACTCAAAACAATTGACAAGCATCAAGTTATCCATTAGTGATCTACAAGATTAAGCAAGTTTTTCCTTATACCAATTACCACATGCAACATTTTCTGAACCAACCAAACACCAATCAATTTATTTAAACTCTCCAAACAAATATAAGTGAAGCAAGAGAGTACTTTCTACAAAAGAAAGCTAATAGCTCTGACAAGAGATACATGAAAACAAGAGCTAAAAGCTGAACAGCGCTAGATATGAATACTCAACAAATATAAGTGAAGAATAGGAGTATTCTCATGAAAAAGCGGAGCGTGTCTCTCTCCCAATCAAGAATGCTAGGGTCCAGTCAAGCTTTATTGAAAATAAAAGTGCAATACTGAAAATAAAAGCACACAGACGCTCCAAGAAAAGCACATATGATGTGAAAGAATTAAAATATAGTTTCACTAGAGATGACCTGATAATTTTGACGATGAAGAAGGGGATGCCTTGGGCATCCCCAAGCTTAGACGCTTGAGTCTTCTTGAAATATGCTGGGGAGATCCATGGGAGCCTCCCCAAGCTTAAGCTCTTCACTCTTCTTGATCCTATTATATCATCCTTCTCTCTTGACCCTTGAAAACTTCCGTCACACCAAACTCAAAGTAGATCTCATTAGAGGGTTAGTGCATAATCAAAAATTCACATGTTCTATAAGACGCAATATGATTTGTTACTTTAAACATTAGCTACAGCCACTGATGTTATGTGAAGCTCTTCCACCCAAAAAAGAATTTCACTCAACACTAGTAAAAGAGAGAATGCAAAATAAAAAGGCATAATCTGTCTAAAACAGAACAGTCCGCAAAGACGAATTTTTTCGAGGCACTTACGACGCTCAGATCGAAAACTTGAACTAATGAAAGTTTCAGACATTCATAAAGATTACGCACAAAAATTTCAGATTTAATTAACAATCTGGTGATTTTAGGAATTTCGTACAGTGAACAGCAAAAATCTGTTTCTGCGCAGCAATCAAAATTAAGCATCTCTTAACATTAGAGGCTACTCTTGGCACAACAATGCGAGAAAATAAAGATACAAAGGAGTTGCTACAGAAGTAAACACTCCTTGACTCAATAAAAGAAAAATTGCAGAAAAAAATAATGGGTTGCCTCCCATAAGCGCTTTTCTTTAACGCCTTTTAGCTAGGCACAAAGCATGCATCAAGTATTACCAAGTGAAGAAGCATCAACATTGTAATTTGTTCGAACAATAGAATCATAAGGTGGCTTAATCTTCTTCCTAGGAAAGTGTTCCATACCTTTCTTGAGAGGAAATTGATATTTTATATTCCCTTCTTTCATATCAATAATAGCACCTACAGTCTAAGAAAAGGTCTTCCCAGCACAATAGGGCATGATGGATTGCATCAATATCCAAGACAATAAAATCAACGGGGACATAATTGTTGTTAACCATGATAAGAACATCATCAATTCTTCCCAAAGGTTTTTTAATAGTAGAATCAACAAGGTGAACATCCAAGTAACAATTTTCCAAAGGTGCTAAATCAAGCATATCATATAATCTTTTAGGCATAACAGAAATACTAGCACCAAGGTCACACAAAGCATTGCAATCAAAGTCATTCAATTTCATTTAATGATGGGCTCCCAACCATCTTCTAACTTCCTAGGGATAGAAGCTTCATGTTTTAATTTCTCTTCCCTAACTTGCATGAGAGCATTAGTAATATGTTTAGTAAAAGCCATGTTTATAGCACTAGCATTAGGACTTCTAGCTAGCTTTTGCAAGAACTTAATTACTTCAGAAATATTGCAACCATCAAAATCAAAGTCATTATCATCAAAAGTAATGGAGTTATTATCTTCCTTATTGCTAGAAATTTCAGCATCTTTATCAAGGACAGTTTCAGAGTTATCAGGCAATTTAGGACATTTTGCAATAGAAGTGGAAACATTACCAACACCAATTATCTTGCCATTAATGGTAGGAGGTTTGTTAACACTTGAGTTTGAAGCATTTTCAGAAGTAGTAATAGTATAAACTCTAGCAATATTATTCTTTCTAGCAATTTCATCCTCTCTTTCCCATCTAGCATGCAATTCAGCTAACATCCTCACATTGTTATCAATTTTAACTTGTATAGCATTGGCTACGGCAAAGGTATTACTCTCAATTGTTTCGGGCTTAGCTGCCATCTTATTAATCAAAGAGGATTGTGTTTCAGACATCGAGAAATACAAGTTTCAGCATGAGAAATTTTACCTTGCAAACCAGAAATTCCCTATTTAAATTCTCAAGTTGATGGCTTATATTTTTTAGCATAGCAGATTGTTCATCCATAGTTCTAGTAAACAGTTGGTTTTGCTCATAAAAAATTTAGTGGCCTTTTCAATTTCTAGCATCCTTTCCTCACTAGGCATTCTTGTTCTACCATAGGAATCTCCATAACCATTGCCACTATTAGAAGGATAGGGCCTATAATTGCTATTACCAAAATTATTCCTATAAGCATTGTTGTTGAAGTTATTATTTTTAATGAAGTTCACATCAACATGCTCTTCTTGAGCAACCAAAGAAGCTAAAGGAACATTATTTGGATCAACATGTGTTTGACCATTTGCAAGCATAGACATAATAGTATCAATTTTGGCACTCAAGGAGAGGTTTCCTCAACAGAATTTACCTTCTTACCTGTTGGAGCTCTCTCGGTGTGCCACTCAGAATAATTAATCATCATATCATCAAGAAGCTTTGTTGCAGCACCCAAAGTGATGGACATAAAGGTACCTCCAGCGGCCGAATCCAATAAATTCCTTGAAGAAAAATTTAATCCTGCATAGAAGGTTTGGATGATCATCCAAGTAGTCAGTCCATGAGTGGGACAATTTTTAACCAATGATTTCATTCTCTCCCATGCTTGAGCAACATGTTCATTATCAAATTGCTTAAAATTCATTATGCTACTTCTCAAAGAAATAATCTTAGCAGGAGGATAATATTTTCCAATAAAAGCATCTTTGCATTTAGTCCATGAATCAATACTATTTCTAGGCAAAGATAGCAACCATTCTTTAGCACGTCCTCTCAAGGAGAAAGGAAAAAGTTTCAGTTTAATAATATCACCATCTACTTCCTTGAGCTTTTGCATTTCACAAAGTTCAACAAAGTTATTAAGGTGAACAGCAGCATCATCAGTACTAACACCAGAAAATTGCTCTTTCATAACAAGATTTAAAAGTGCAGGTTTAATTTCATAAAATTCTGCTGAAGCAGCAGGTGGAGCAATAGGTGTGCATATGAAATCATTGTTGTTCGTGCTAGTGAAATCACACAACTTAGTGTTCTCAGGAGTACTCATTTTAGCAGAATTAAAAACAGTACAGAAAATAACTTGAAAGTAAACTAGATGCAAGTAACTAATTTTTTTGTGTTTTTGATAATTGAAAGCAAACAAGATAAAATAAAATAAACTAAGCAAGACAAAAACAAAGTAAAGAGATTGGAAGCGTGAAACTCCCCTTGCAGAAGACTGCTGTCTCCCCGGCAACGGCGCCAGAAAAATAGCTTGATGACGTGAACACACGTTCGTTGGGAGACCCCAAGAGGAAGGTATGATGTAGTCAGCAGCAAGTTTTCCCTCAGAAAGAAACCAAGGTTATCGAACCAGTAGGAGCAGCAACTCTTCAGAAGGTTGTTGGTGCTCGCACGGCGCAATACGATCACCAACGTGGAATCTGCACACAACACAATCAAACTACTTTGCCCCAACGAAACAGTGAGGTTGTCAATCTCACGGCTTGCTGAAAACAAAGGATTAAACGTATGGTGTGGAAAATGAGTATTAAATTGCAGAGAATGAAAAAGGAACAGTTTGCAGTTTGTGGTTGTTTAATCAGTGTAAAAGAATGGACCGGGTCCACAGTTCACTAGTGGTGTCTCTCCATAAAAGATAACTAACATGTTGGGTGAACAAATTACAGCTGGGCAATTGACAAATAGTGAGCGCATGACAATGCATATACATGACATGTTGACTACTATGATATTTAATTGGGCATTACGACATAATACATAGACCGTTATCCAACAGCATCTATGACTAATAATCCACCGCCGGGTTGTCATCCGAGTCCCCCGTTGGTATTAAGTTGCAAGCAACGGATAATTGCATTAAGTAAAGTGCGTAATGTAAACAAACACATATGCCCGTGGACATAGCATCGTTAGGTTATCCCTAGTGGCAACAGCACATCCACAACCTTAGAACTTTCTGTCACTGTCCCAGGTTAAACGGAGACATGAACCCACTATCTAGCATAAATACTCTCTCTTGGAGTTACAAGCATCTACTTGGCCAAAGCATCTACGAGTAACGGAAAGCATGCAAGATCTTAAATAACATATAAGATAGATTGATAATCAACTTGACATATATTTCAATATTCATCGGATCCCAGCAAACACAACATGTAGCATTACAATAATATGATCTTGATCATGTAGGGCAGCTCACAAGATCTAAACATGATGGCACAAAGTGGAGAGACAACCATCTAGCTACTGCTATGGACCCGTAGTCCAAGGATGAACTACTCACGCATCACTCCGGAGGCAGGCATGGCGATGTAGAAGCCTCCGGTGACGATTCCCCTCTCCGGCAGGGTGCCGGGAAGAGGTTCTGAACCCTCCCGAGCTAGGGTTGACGCGGCGGCGTCTCTGGAACTTTTCGTGGATATTTGCTCAGGTACTTAGGGTTTTCGCGTCGGGGGGAATAAGTAGGCGAAAGGGCGGCGGCTGGGACCCCCGAGGGGCCCACACCACCCTAGGGCGCGGCAGAGGGGGCCCGCGCCCTAGGTGCGTGTGGCCTCCTGGCTCCTCCTGTGCTCCTTTGGTCCGTCAGTGGTTCTGGTAAAATAGGGACCCCGTGAGTTTCGTCCAATTCCGAGAATATTTCCAGACTAGCTTTTCTGGAATACAAAAACAGCAGAAAACAGGAACTGGCACTTCGGCATCTTGTTAATAGGTTAGTCCCAAAAAATGTATAAAAGTGATATAAAGTAGATGCAAAACATGTAGCAATTGGTATAAAACAAGCATGGAACATCAAAAATTATAGATACGTTTGAGACGTATCAAAAACTTGAACCCATATTTTATTATGAACAAAGTCTTTATGTTTTGCAAAACCTTTATAGATGATAATCTCTAAACCTTTTAAACTTAGTGCTTTCCTGCGATTGAGAAAATTAAAAGGTCGGGTCCAAACTTCATACGTTTATACCGTAGCTTGAGGATACTCCTTGTTCAAAACTTTTAGCTCTACATGATACAAAACCCGATAGGAGATAGACCCGAAGATTCCGCTAAACAAAAGGAAATTTAGATTATCAAGTTTTGTGCAGATAATTCCATCATAGTCCAGTGTATGCTATGATCTCTGCCATAGGGAATCAACTGTGGGGTGCGTGTTGACAGATCACGAACATTTGGAATGGTCGCTGAGATTGATGATCTGTATCCACCGTAAATTAGGTTTCTTCTCAACCAAGAAGGAAGAGAACACTCGCATTAAAGGACGCGTGGCAGTCATACTTGATGACGTGGTCATACTAGATGACATTGGTCATACTTGATGACATTAAGATGCCTCGCTCAGCTTGATCACTGGATGACAAAAAATGTTGCCTGATGCAAATGTTTTGTCATAGACTATGTCATGAAAGGGGAATCATTCACCTTCATGAATTCTTGATTACGTTGAAGAATCAAGAAGATGAAACGAATCACCGGGAAGTCATCAATGATGATGGTGTATATGATATACAAGTTATGAATGTTTTACCTAAACAAGTACTTGCAGTAGTGACTAAAATTTAATACTAGTCATGTTTTATGAAACAAGATTTTCTGCTTGAGTAGCTTGGAAGGATAAAGAGACAATGTGTTGATGATGGCAGGCAATATGTTGTGAATATGTTGTGATGGCCATAGACACTCTCTCCTGCATCTACCATTTAGATTAAATTTGATTTGAACAAATTCCATTAGATCGCTTGTTAGCATGATCATTATAAGTGTGTCTTGCCTCTAGCGAGATAATTATTCATATTTGTTAGTGACAAATCGTTGTCCTACATTTATGAGTGATATCTTTAATGATCATCACCGATCATGAATGGAATATTGTTATTTGAATCTAGATGGTAGTAGCTCACACATTTATAACATTAATGCCAAAGATACAAACTTAATAATGACACCATTTAATTATGGCACTAACGTTTGAGTTATATGCATTAAGAAGTTCCATTCACATGGATCTCCAAGTCCTTAGATTTGATCTTTTGACACTTGCAAGATAACTAAGACACTGTTTCGGAAAAACGGCATTTAACTTGTTGAGAATCATACATATCGATGTGTGTGAATCAATGAAGTACTTCAACGTGTAGTGGAAATCATTATTTATTAAACTTTACCAATGATTGATTTAAGTAGATGTATGGGCATCTACTTAATGAAATGCTGGTCTGAAAAATTTGATGAATTCAAATAAGTTCAGAAGTGTGACACCCCTCCCTGGCACATATCACCAGAGAGGCAAGTCGTCCCGTGCGCCATCCCAAGATAACTGGCCGCACGTCACAACGTGTAACATAATGGAAATCATTACACAATCAGGCACATCGGTGCTACAAATGGTTTACAAGGCCATCAAGGAATGACGAAATATCAATCCCAGCATGGCACGACACAGAGTTTTAACTGGCAGCGGAAGACATATGAGAGGCTACGGCTTGGAGCGGCTCCACTCCACAGGTTCTGGCTGGGCTACTGATCCTAGCACGCTCTTGCTTCAAATCCTTGCTAAGGAAGAAGGTGAATCCTCGACAAAACCTGGCCACAATCACAAGGCCCGTGAGTACATTATTATGCACTCAGCAAGTATCGTCCCTCACCACAAACAATCCAACAAACATGCAACAAGGTATACACTGGAAATAAAATCCTACAACATGTCAAGGGGTATTCTAGATACATGACATAAAAGTAGCATGACATTGACAACCAAACATGTCATAAGCAAGCAATGGGGGTATCACCAGTACAGAGTCCAAGCCAGGTGGGGTTGGATCGTGCACCGGCAATCATACAAAGGGCTTACCTGTGACGAGAAGACGGGTGTACCCAGTGGTACCAAATAATACACAACATCACCTGTGATCACTACTAGGCCCACTGGCCTCATCATTTCACTCTGGGCACGCACGGTTGATGTGGGCTCTGGTCTAACTATAGGCTTCCCAACGCATCACACTGCCATCCCTAAATCATGGTAACCATCACAGCTCACGACAATATTCCTGCATCATCTTATTTGCTCATTTAGTGAAATCAGGTCGTTCATTAATTATTTCAAACAAATCTTAAGTTTAACCTCCGGACTCGACAAAGACAATAGTGTGACCGACACTGACTGTTGTTCCATAACCTTGGAACGAGGCTAGACATCCAGATTTTGACACTCTCGAGAGGTTGCAGATACCACCCACCTAAGTGCACCACACTGATCTGGTACTTAGGACAACATCCTCAAGGCGAACTCAGCAAGATACACTCACCTGACCGTTCATGCTACCAAGACACTCCCTGTATAGCCACCGACAAAACTCTATGCCTTATGCAGAAGTGAAACGGCACGTCCCCAACCTATGAGCGACGCCTAGCTCCGGAACCTTCACAAACTAGCCCCGACCACAAAGGTAACCGACTAGTCTTGCCAAAATGGTAGCATCAAAGGAGGCTCAATAGGTTACGTAAGTCAAGGCCCGCCCATGTGAGCGACAGTGGCAGTGCGTTCGATGTTCAGATTAGTGGCACTATGGAATGACCCTATCGATGTTTGGAGGGGTGTTTCATTTAATCAAGTTTCATCATAACAAGTTCAAAACAACAGAGGATTAGTCCAGATAATAATCACGATATCAATATCACATATCAACAACAAGGCATTAGCAACATAATACTTGCATGCATGGATAACAACATAACGATAAAATAATACCCGGGTGACTGTGGCGGGCAACCCGACCGGTGTCACTCGGGGTTAGTGTTCACAGAATAATAGCATAATATTTCAAAACGGATGACGGTGGCGGGCAACCCGGCCGGTGTCACCGTAAATCAATCACAAAGTTGGTTTGCGGAGTCTATTACGCTTCCGTTCCTCCACGCGTAAGTCTTTGGCGGCGTTACCGTCCGACCGTTGACCAGGAAGTGGGGATTTGGCATATAGTCTCCAAATGAACCGAAAAGCAATCATAAGAAAGAGATCCATTCCACTCGAGGGTTACCCTGACTGGTGTCAGCAATCTCGGCAATAAGAACCAAATGAAAAGGCAGCCCCCGCGTCGCAGTCCGGGTGGTCTATGCCACCCATATTTGACGGTGGGACAAGGCAACTAACTCTTTTGGCGAATGCCCCCAACTCCGAGGATCATAAGACGACATTCGTCCGCTCCTCACCTCGGCGAAGAAGAAAGAAGCAAACAAAGCCCGCAAGCGCGAGACGCACAGTTGTAATAATTCCCCATTCCTTTGACTGAGGCGGGGACCCGGCCATTGTCTCGGGAATGTGAGTGATGCACAGATAAGAGTTATACAGTAGTGCAATAATTACAATGCCACATGATAGACATACAACAATACAAGGCTCATGTGGACAACATACAAACATGCAACGATAATAGCAGACAAACATAACAATATAACGGAAGACCGACATAACACCCGCGCATGGTATTAAGCAATCAAACAAACAAGCATTGCAGGAGGGCTCAAAGCAAGGGGTTAGCTTGCCTCGGGTCACGTGGTTGTGCTCTGATTCGTCGGTGAAGTGAAGACGTCGCGGGATCGGCACCGGTAGCCCTACACCGCGCCACCGGGAGGGTATCACACATAAAATGGGCTACCCAAAACTTTACTGGAAGGTGTGTGAAACTTATGCCACTGGATCGATCTCGCGAAGATAGGAATTTAGAAATTTGAATCACCGAAAACGGAGTTACGGTTCAAAAGATATTGACGTTTGAAAATCTGTCCAGCAGAAAAAAGAAAAAGTTCCGCGGAAAAAAAAAACGGAACGGGCCGTAAATGGGCCGTGCTTGCGTGCCACTGCGCTGCGCGCTGCGTGCGCTTGGCTGGGCCGCTGGCAGGCCACGAGCTGCTGCGGCTAGCTGGGCCAGAAAACGTTCGGGAGGAAAAAAAGAAAAAAAACAAGGATCGATCGATCGTCTTCAACCTTCTCTGCTGCGTACTGGAACGAGCGGGAGACGGCCAGGACGGCCGGGGAGCGGGCCAGGAGGCCATCCGGCGGCGGGTATGGGCCCCGGGGCGGCGCACCGTGGCCGGGGAAAGGCAGGGCCGAGGCGGGAGAGGCTACGGGCGCGGCCTTTCAACGAGCTTGGCCAGCACGGCCATGGCGGCCAAAGCTTAGGGAGCTCCTGGTGACCTGCCCCTCGACGAACTGGGCTGGGGAGTGGGACGGCGGCGGTGTACCGCGGCCAGGGAAGGGGCTAGGGGTGCGGGGGAGGTTGCGCTACTCGCGTTCTTCCTCGACATGGTCACAGCGACCATGGCCGAAGCTCGAGCTCGCTCGTTTCCTCTGCCTAAAAACGTGGAGAGGCTCTAGGGAGGGGAAGGGAGAGGTGTTGTGCTTCGGAAGGAGGGTCTGGGGGTCCTTATAAGGGCAGGGGAGGGGGAGAGTTAGGTTGTGGCCATGGCGCCATTAACTTCACCGATGAGGTCATGGCTCACGTCCTCCGTCCACAGGGAGGGGATAAGGAGGAGGAGAGGATGGGGAGGCCGAGCTGGAGGTACAGTAAGCACGTGGGTGCACTGGTGCAGAGATAGGGCTGGGTTGGGGTTTACACAGTACCATGCCGACATCGCATGGCCAGAGCGCGACGCGAGCGGCGTGGTTCGCGTTCCCGATGACTCGAGGCACTAAAAAGAAAAAGGGTCGCGTCACTACACTCTGCACTACTACTACAAACATCACACAGCAAGCAAAACATCAAATAGGAGCAAAAGGCCAGTGCAAATTTTGAAAACTTCAAATGCCCTCAAGGTGTTCGATGCAAAGAAAAGGGACTTCCTCTATCCCAATGGAGCTGGGATTTTGGCTGGTGGTGTTATACTGGTAGGGGAGAAATGTGACCAGTTTCACTCAATTTGGAGAAAGTTTCATGTGTAAACATTTTCGGGTTCGAAAAGGGCAGAAGGTGTTCGATGAGTGTCCTACAAGAAATTTTGATCCAAATGATCCCAAATTCTTGGCGGCTTATAATGGGATATAAAACACTTCCTCAGTGACAAGATTTATGGTGGAGTGGAAGTAGGGTTTGGATTAAATGGCCCGGTAGTGGCAGATTTGGTAATTTCCTCATCTAAAAGTTGCATAGGTCATGGCGATGTTCATACATATATGGAGATACATGATGATAGGTCTCTGGGATTTTTGGCGGAATTTTCTAAGCAAGATAAAGGAAGTTGCTTTGGAGAGGCGAGATATCGGTTTTTTGTTTTCTATAGAAAAGGCATTAAGGTTTTTATAAAGAAAACCCTAATGAACGGATCAAAGGTGACCAGAAATATTTAGAGAATATTCCCGGGGTTGGGACAAAGAGAGATACATCAATCACCAAAAGTTCAAATGGGTTTTGATAAAATCCAGAGAAATCAAGTAAAAAGGTTTTCGAAATTTTTTAGTTCACCCCTTTTTCAGAAAAACCGGTTAGTGAAAATCGGGGTGTTACAAAAGTAAAGTAGGAAAATAAACTCACAAGATAATCAATTTCCTACGATACAGATCGAGGAAGCAATGAATTGAGTTATGAGTTTGGCATATCATTGGAAGACTTGTGAAAAGAGTTCCACAAATTACGCCGTATGGAACACCACAATGTTATGGTGTGTTATAACGTCGTAATCACACGCTATTGGATTGTGTGTGATCAATAAAATCTCTTATCGAATTTTTGTGATCATTAGAGTCGTATAGTAAAACAAAACATCACTTTAGATAATAGGGAAACCATCTAAATGCATGGAGACAATACCATATGAGTCATATCATGGCTTTTAGCCTAGATTGTCGTTTCGGTATTTTAGTGTTTCGATACGATCAAACCTAAAACGATAAATTCATCTTTGTAGTGTATCAAAAGAATCAGTTGGATACATGTCTCACGACAGAGGCAAATCGTTGCCGAAATATACCTTACTAAAGAAATAGTTTCTTGTCCGAAGGTATAAGTGGGAAAGAAAGTAGAGCAAGACGAAGTTAATGAACTTTCTCTCCAGACATCAGAGTGGCACAACGGAAACCGTTTCGGTACCGTCCTCCACAACTGGAAAGAAGCTGATGATAACGATCATGATGCTCTGAGCTCATACTAAGATCGTAGTGTATGAGAATGTGTTCCACACTGTGTGGTATGACAATCTTGTTATGAACGTCATGTTGATGAAACATGACAAACCTACAAACACGAAGAAGTGATAGTGAACCTAAGTCCGAGAAATGGATATGAGCCATATAATCCAAGATAAAATCCATGCATGATTACCAAGTAAAGACTTGGGTAAATCTTCTTGATGGGCTCCAAGCCGTTGAAGTAAATGGAATTTTATGACAAAATAGACACTGACGAAAGGCAACCGTTTATTAGGATCGATTTGTCATAAAACAGTTTCAACAAATTCAAAAGTTGACCATAACGAGAATTTGTCTCAAGTGGCGATGCCTAATTAAGTCTATTTAGGATTGTTTTAGCAATTACTATAATTTCGAATTGAGAAATTAATAAATGGATAAAGAAGCCATGTTTCTTGATGATAGCATTAAGAAAAGAGTTGTAACTAGTACAATGAGATGGTTTTTGATCCTAAGGATGCTAGACATGTATGCAAACTTCAGTTGTCCATTCATGGGCTGAAGTAAGCATATCGGAGCTGGAATCTTCACTTTGATAATGTGATCAAAAGATTTGGAGTCGTCTAAAATAGTTCAAGAAACATGCATTTATAAAGAAGTGATGGGAGCTAAGTAGCTTTTCTTGATCATATATGTAAATGGCATATTTGATGGGAGCTAAAAGGAAATTCCCTTGTCTTATATGCGAAGGAATATTTGAGTGGGAGCTAGGTGTCATTTCAAATTTTATATGTAACGACATATTGAGAATGATACGGATCCTCTAGTAAAGTATAAATGATTATTTAAGTGATTAAATTTTCTATGAGTGAAGTTAAGAGTATTAGGCTTTAAATCTATAATTCGTATAGATCATAAGGGGCTTAATAACATTAGGTCAGAATATTTTTCTACGTTAAGATTCTGAAATGTTTCAGAATAGAACAAGCGAAGAAAGGTTCTTACTTGTATGACTAGGTAAAATATTAATATTATCTTGGTATTCAGTGATAGTTATTGAAATAAAAGGATGTCCGACATCCTCCATGCCTTAGTCATAGATTCTATCATACTGAAAGCTTGACTTGATGTGACCCAAGTTCTTGGTTGAAGAACGGGTTCTAGAGTGATCCATGGATGGATCAATGAACAAACGTTAAGTATATCCTTCAGTGTCTAAAAGAGAACTGCAGATATGTTTTTCTGGTATAGGGTAAGAGTGTAAAGACAACTTGTCGTAAAAGAGTTACGACGATGCAAGTTATGACACTGACCCATACGGCTAGAAATTTCATACAGGAGAAGTCCTTTGTTTTGAAGAAAGGGTTAGATTGCGAAGTTGCATGGTTAGCTTGCGAAATTACATATGAATGCACTGTCGCATGATCTACATAGTATAGAAATATATGGCTATTTCGGAACTAGCAAGTATGATTGAACTGAGCAGTTTTTCCGAGCATCCCTGGTTTCCCTTAATAGATCTCTTAGACTTTTAAGGCTCATGCTGTGCGAAATTTTGAGTCACACTCCATCGACAAGCATATATTTCACTGTTATCATATGATACGGGATGATGTCAAACAAGGTGACATAAAAGTGTTGAAAGGACATTTCTTAATCCCTTAAGTTTGTGTGTTAGACAACAACACTAGTGATGATTTAACATGTGAATCGAGTGATGCGGGTTTTAAGTGTGTAAAACATCTTTGCATCAAATCCAAAAAGGGTGTTGAAAAGAGCCAGTTTGTTGCTGAAGAAAATCGATTATCCGATGTTGAAAGTTTCGGATTATCCGATTTGCAAAGTCTGCTGAAATCTGCTAAGGACTAGAAGAAACCTCACACTGAAGATATTCGGATTATCCGAGTGTAGTCTGATCGGATTATCCGATTCCATCGGATAATCCAATGTTGACTTGAATCGGATAATCCGATTTACCTGTCTGCAACGGCTAGAATCTGGGGGTAGTATAGAAAGGCCTTCTCCTACCTTGGAGAAGGTACCACGACCAGAATTGATTCCCCACCATTGTTGAAAGCTTCAAATCACTAGATCTCTCTCCTACCCACTCAAACACTTGTCCTTCTAGGACTTGGAGAGTTGGCCTAGATCTACACTTCCACCAAAGCGATTTGATTTTCCCCTCCGTTCTTGAGAGGGCTTGAAGCTTGTAAGTTTGTTGATACTTTGGATTGTCGTTGGTCGTTCTTGTGGTTTTGGGAGCCGCGGGGACTAGCCAGGAGCCTCCAATTAAGTTGTGGAGTCGTGCCCCGGCCTTGTGATTCTTGTGGCTTTGGAGCCGCGGGAATTTGGTGAGAGCCTCCAATTCGGTTGGGAGTGTGCCTCATCCTTGTAAAGGTTTGTTGCCGACCTCGAGGGCATCATATAGTGGCTCGTGGAACTCCTCATCGGAGGATAACACGAGGAGATACGGTGTGCCATATCAAGGCTATTCGGATTCACTTTGTGACTCCGCACCGCTCCAACGAGACGTAGCTTCCATTGGGAAGTGAACTTCGTAGAACATCTCCACGTCACCGTGTGGTTATCTCTTAACCTTCCTTTACTTGAATTGCTAGCTTATCTTGTGTAGAATATCTTGCTAGCTTGTTTATTGCTTATCATATAGGATTGTTCACCTAGTTGCATATCTAGAGAACTTATATTTGAGCAATTCCCAAAATTGTATCAAAAGAAAAAGAAAATTTTGTAGTTGCCTATTCACCCCCCCTCTAGTCAACCTACTCGATCCTTTCAATTGTATCAGAGCAAGGTCTCTTTATTAAGGGCTTAACAGCCTAAAGAGGAGGATGCTAGCGAGGAGGATTAAAACTTGCTAAGGAACTACAAGAGAAAAATGATCAAGAACAACTTGAAAAAGAACTAAGTGATGCGGGGTAACCCTACCCGACGATGAAGCCCCGGTCACCATGAATGCCATGATTAAACTCTTTGGGTTCATGAAAGGCAAAATGGTGGACGAGGTGTATACTCGGTCACTAATAATCAAAATGCCTCCCCATCAACCGGTGCCCCTATCGTTGGGGTGTTGGTTGATAAGGATAACAAAGAGCAACCTAAAACTAGTGAGAAGCCCCTTCTTAACTTGCTCCACCTACTTCATATCTCACTCAAGTTCCACCCACCCAACCTCATATAACCAACCTAAGTAGGCCACCTCCTAAGCTTGATAATACTCATTATTTCACTTGGAAGAAATCTATGGAGTCTTATTTTCGCAGCTCGTCGGTGCATTTTGGAGGGTGGTTCTAAATGGTTATACTCCGGTTGATCCCAACAACTTGGCAAGGCAAGAAGAGATTGATGAACAACTTGATGCCAATGCCAAGTACATCCTTGAGAGTGCCATGACCGCCCATGATGAAGATCAAGTGCGGAATCTCAAAACCACCAAGGAGGCTTGGGATTTTCTCGCATCGGTATATGAAGGAAATGGGGCCTTGAACGCTCCAACGACGCCATCCTTCAACATCAAGTGGACAACTTCATCATGCTAGAACAAGAGACACCATCGGATCTCTTCGAAGACTCACCAAGCTTGTTGTGGCATGTAGGAAAATGGAAAGAAAGATATGGATGATGAATGGGTCAAAGCCAAGTTCCTCAAGACTATTGTTCCATACAATGAAAAATATGGTGATGAATCTCCACACAAGAGCGGACTACAAAACAATGTCTCCCAATGACATATTGGCACAATTTGTCACTTATGATACCTTGAAGGCCACTTCCCAGTCTTCCATCAACCAAATTCGTGGCACAAAGAACCTTGCCTTGAAGGCTCATTGGAAGAATATCCAAGATATGAAGAAAGCATAAGTGGTCATCATGAAGAAGATTTTGTGGGTGAACTCAATGAGGTGTTTGCTCTTGCCGCCACCAAGTATTGGAGCAAAAAGAATATCAAGAGCAACTCCTCCCCTAGAAGCAACTTCTCCCCACAAATGAAAAGAATGTGCTTTAATTGTGGAAAGGGACAATCACCTTGTGAAGATTGCCCGTATGAGAGAAGAGAAGATTTTGGAGGGCAACTCATCTTAAAGATGAAGAAGTTCTTCACCAAGCCTATCAAGTACCTCATCAAGAGAGAACCTCAAAGCTCTTGTCACCGCAACACATGAAGAAGAGAAAGAGTCCGTGGCGAAGAGGATGATGATACATGTGAGGAATGGGATGCGGCTCTTGCAATGGGCAACCTTCCTCCTTCATTGGCACCCCTCTTCTCCGCTCCAAAGACAACAAGATCCCCAAGCCTATGTGCCTCATGGCCAAGGAAACCAAGGTGAATTCCCCACCTAAAATTACTATCTCCTCTTAAATGGAAAGAAAGATATGGATGATGAATGGGTCAAAGCCAAGTTCCAAGCTCTAGGGAAAATGTATCTCTCTTGGATTGTGTTGAGGATGTAGGGAAAAATGAGAGGAAAGAGGATACAATTACCCTTTTTATAAACAAGCTCCAAGGTCCAACCAAAAAATGGTTGAGGCTCTAATGTGCCAATATGGAGAAGCCAAACACCTCCTTGAGGAGAAGGAGATAGGATTTATGAGCTTAAGGGGCAAGCACATGATCATGCCGATAAAATTGGTGAGCTAGAAGATCAACTTGTTGAGGAACAAGTGTTTCCGGGAGCAACTTGAGGAGACCCAAGCCAAGGATTATCCAAGGCAAAAGAAACCCGTGAAACCTCTATTCAAGTTGCTAGTGATCAAAAATTATAAATGATGAGCTTGTAGAGAGTCATAACAAACTCCTTGAGAATTTTGAGCAACTTAGGGAAACCCACAAGGTTGACCTCAAGTGAGCTACCAAGCTCAAGGGTCACATGCTAAATTACAAGCTCAATTTATATATGCTAGCTTCACCACTCACTCATAATGATAAAGATGTCAATGCTTGCTACTAACCCCTTATGTCTTAAAGCATCTCTCATGGAGGAGAACACTAGGTTGAAGGTGTCGGGGAATACTTTCTGGATTAACCCGTGGCCCAATGCGATTTAACTTACTCGCACGGATGAAGGCCCACTTGGGAACAAGCCCAATATTGAACCGCCATAAGGAGAAAGATCTAGAAGACAACTCCCGAGGACGTGAAGACCAAGTAATCTCCGAGTAGGCCTCTGTGGATGTATTCCTTATGGGGAAGATTCCTTTTGTAACCTAGCGAGCCTTTGTGATAAAGAGGACTCGCAGGACTTAGAGCGGGTTAAGCTATCAAGCCCCAAACCTAGCTTATACGGCGAGTACCAGATCGGATCGCCTCCATTGTAACACCTCGATTATCATATCAATACCAATCTAGGGTAGGCAGGAAGTAGGTCTTTACCTCACATTGAGGGGGCCGAACCTAGGTAAATCTGTGTTGATCTTTGTTCCTGCGATCCCAAGCTCGGAGATGCTTGACTCACGTAATCCCACACCTACGAAGTCATCTATGACACCTGACGTGACAAACCCACGACAGTTGGCGCCCACCGTGGGGCCTGCGGTCAAAAGCGTCACGTTCCGCGCAGGATCCATGAAGGGAGCTGAAGATCTCTTTGTTGGCCGTATCATCACGGTCAATGCACACCCCTCATCGACGATTCAAGCTGGGGGCCGAAGCAGATTACTTGGAGACCGGCCACGTCATCCCCTTTGGATCCATCAACGTCTTCGTCGGCTTCATTGGCGGCGAGTCAGAGGATCCATCGCAGCTGGCGACTCAAAAGAAGGAGTCGCGGTAACAGTGGACCCAATAGAAGGATCTAACAACCACGATCGCTGCCTCTCAAAGACGAAGAAGGCCAATCCATTGAGTATGTCCTTGAGGAAAGGCTATGCGGAGGCCCTGTTGACAGTGGCTCGCCCTCTGTAGAAGATCGGCACGTGGAAGGGGTCTACAGGACCACAAAGCAGACGAAGGGCTGGGCATGCCACCAGGCAGCTTAGCCCCCACACCGCCGGAAGCAGCAGAACAAGCGCACTAGATGCATCAGGAGTCGCGGCATCCGCTGTGATCACGCCAGGAGTCGCGGCCTCAGGAGTCGCAAACGAGAAACTCCACCTAGAGTCGCCTGCGGAATCAGGGCAAGGTAACCCCCAGCGCAGCGGTCACGCCGCCACAGGGGAGCGTGTTGTTTTACACACCAATATCTGGCTGTTAACGCGGCTGCTAGAGTAACAGAATTGGAGGCTACCAGGATCGGGCTATATGATGAGGTCCAAGAATCGCAGATGAGGAGAGCCAGGTTGGCGCGTGAGGAACAGCACCTCCAACAGGAACAGCTGCGACTCATCGAGAAACCAATTCTCTGCAAGGAATACAGGCCACCATTGAACCAGCAATTGCGAGTCGCCTGCAGCCAGGAACAGTGAACCCTATGGAGCTGTTCCAATCACCCACCATTGAACCAACAATTGCGTACCATCATTCGCCACCAACACGACGCACCCGTAGCAGGTCAGGGTCGCACAACCTCCAGTCGCGATACCCGCGCACTGGCACCATCTGCCATGGTTATGCGGTCAGTGGC